>OY757024.1:18562299-18580847 GCA_963580285.1 Lucinisca nassula
TCGAGCTATACATTGTCTACCCAGCAGTCAGTCCCCGTCAACAATATGTGGGTCATTTTCGAGACAATTGCTTGCAGTTTTGTGGGAATTTTATCCGACTTGGAGATGAAATGACATCCAAAGCCCTACCGCCGACGCAAACCAAAGGTTAATATGCAGGGACGGTCCGCCTCGCACCACTTTGCATTGGCAGGCTTAGACCTTCCAAGCGGTTTACCAGTACTCATGTGCGGTCGGTTTCAACTCTGTGTGGAAGCATCATCAGCCCAAACTATTTCTCCAAGCCCCGATGGCGAGGGCGCAAGGCGAGGAGATGACATCCTGTATACCGAGATATTTGACTTAAACGTTTTTCGTCGCTAACTGACTCTGAGCAATCCATTACGATAACAAACCATAGCGCCATAGTGTCCAAAATGGCTACTTTTCTGGCGAAATCGGTGATATTTTTCTTATCTACAGTAAAACCTGTCTTAGTGGCCACCTATATTAAGTAAGCAACCTGTCTTAAGCAAGCAGGCATTCAGTTCCTGAAAAAGGAAAATCCATTAAAATCCACCTGTGTTTAAGCAAGCACCTGTCTTAAGCAAGCACTTTTTTAATATCCCATAGGTGCTTGTAATACAGGTTGGACTGTATACTGCAAACATAGGTTATGGGTGCTCGTTAGAACCGCCTCACTGAGGCGGTATCTAACGAGTACCACAACCTATGTCTTAAAGCAGAAATAAGAAAAAAGTGTATACCCCCCGTAAACCCCAGTTTTCCACTATATAAAGTGGGGTTTAGGGGGTATTTATTTCCCGGATTTGTTTACATGCTGATTAAACGATAGTATACCACCAGTTGAAACTGAAAACACTGAAACAGAATAGCAGTATAAAATTAGCATTTGCGATGTACTCCCTGAGAAATCATTTAACGACAGTCAAAACTGTAAGAAACATGAATAGGGGAAAGCTATAGCAGCATAAAATTATCATATACTATATACTCAGCATGTATAAAAAAATTGATCGTGAATAAAATAATACAGAGTACCCGAGTTATAACGACGGTATTTGCTCCCTATTATTGTGCCGTTATAATGAATTTGCCGTTATGAATTTGCCGTAAACTTTACCGCCGAGAAAATGAAAATTTTGAGATGCAAACTTGTGAAAATTGTCTTATTTTTCTTATTTTTGCTTTAAATTTAGATTATGTGAACTCATCGAGGCAGTTCTAACGAGTACCCACAATCTTTATTTTAGAGCAAAAATAAGAAAAATAAAGTTTACCCCTGTAAACCCCATTTTACTATGTAAAAGTGGGGTTCAAGGGGGTCAAAATTATATAGGCATGTTTTCGTGATGAGGTGTTGTTAAAAACAGTGTTTTGGGGCTTAAGGCGAGGAATAAGAGATTGTCCTGACTCTTTCATTGAAAGAGCCTGACTCTTTCGTTGAAAGAGTGAGATTACTTATAAGGACAATGTTTTCTGAGAGGTTATTCCAAAGTTTGATTGAAGCCGGATAGAATGAATGTTGGTAATAACTTGCATAGGTATGGATCTGTCTGAAGGCAAGAGAGTGCATGTGGGGAGTGTAAATCTCGGGTTTCTCAAAGTATGAGGGTATTTGAAGGACTACATGGTCAGAGATGATCCTGTACATCATGATGAGACGTGCGTCTGTCCGTCTGTCATCTAATGATCGCCAACCAAGGTCATTCAGCATGCTGGAAACACTCTCATAAGGGGAACAGATATGTTTTACCCACCTTGCCGCTCTCCGTTGGATCAAAGATAGTCCAAACATAGATTTAGTCCAAACATAGATTGTAGGTGATCGTTAGAACCGCCTCACTGATTGAGGCGGTTTCAACGAGTACCCACAATCTATGTTTTATTTAAAATGGAAAATAATATGTACCCCTGTAAACCACACTTTTCTCAATATAAAGTGGGGTTTAGAAGGGTATTCATTACATAGGATTGTTAATCTGGTGCTTGGTTATCTGGGGCCAGTTGTTCAAAACTAACGATGTCGTTAGTTAACGTATTGTTAAAACTTTGATCATTAAATATGGCAAATATGCTGAAATTTTTGCTGAAAAAATGTGAGCAGCTTTTGCGGACGCAAAAGCTGCTCACATTTTTTCTGCAAAAATACCAAAATTTACGATATTGTACTTGCTGGAAGAGTTAACAATATGACCACTAACGAGCTCGTTAAGCTAACGATGCTTTGAACAACTGGCCCCTGGTCTACAGGGCACGGTATCACCCTAACACATCATCACCGTGAAATGAACAACCCCTAAAACCACACTTTATATTGAGAAAACGGGTTTACGGGGGTATACATTTTTATTCATATGTTTGCTCCGAGACATAGGCTGTGGGTACTCGTTAGAACCGCCTATGTTTGCAGTATAAACAAGAAAAAATATCAAAGATTTTCATCAAGAAAGTAGTCATTTGGAGATGTGAAAAAAATGCACTATGTCGCAAAGGTTGAAATCCGTAAAATCAATAGGTCTACCTTGTAAACCTTTTTCTGTATACAGTAAAATTCCTATATTAAGACCACCTTTTGAACTGTTCTAAGACCACCTTTGGGACTGTTCAAAAGTGGTCTTTAAGACCACTTTTGAACAGTCCCAAAGGTGGTCTCTGACCAGAAGACACTGTTTGCAGAAAATAGAAAGAATGAATAACTAAAACTTTCTAAATAAGCTTTTTAAAGCAGAATTAGTCTCAATTTTTGGTGGTCTTAATTAGGGCTGGCTAATCGTAGTGAAAATATAATCGATTATCAGTCCTGTCATGCGATCGATAATCGATTAGTAATCGCTAAGGTTTTTGTCATAATTTTACCTGTCTGGTTTTCTATCTGAGCACGACTCCTGCCATATGTTGCACTTTATCATATGTATATTTGAACAGACATGCCTGAGCAAACAGTGTAGACCCAGATGAGACGCCGCAGAATACGGCGTCTAATCAGGGTCTGCACTGTTTGCCTCTCATCCAGCTATTTTAGGCATAACTTTGAGTAATAAATTGCACCTATCAAGTAATCGATTAAAAGCAAATCAGAAATGATAATCATTTATGTGGAATTTATCGATCGATTAATCGATTATACGATTAATCGTGTCAGCCTTAGTCTTAATAGCGGAATTTTACTGTACTTGTAAACAGAAAAGTGGGCTTTATATGGCTCGTATCCGACTTATCATTACACGCCTATACAAATACATTGCCACCTTTATCGCCGAAAAAATGAAAATTTCATGATGAAAAATTCTGATATTTGTCTTATTTCTGCTCCAAATATAGATTATGGGCACTCGTTAGAACAGCCTCATCGAGGCGGTTCTAACAAGTACCCACAATCTAAATAAGGTATACCCCTGGAAACCCCAGTTGTACTATATAAAAGTGGGGTTCAAGGGGGTCAAAATTATATAGGCGTGTTTGTTTGTTTATTGATTTGAGGTTTAACGTCCCCGTCAACACTGTAAAGGTCATTTTGGAGACGTTGCTTCCAATTTTGTGGGAATTTTACCCGACATTGAGATGAAATGACATCTCAAGCCCTGTCACCCAAAGAAACCAATGGGGTTTGTAAGCATGGACGGTCCGCCTCGCACCGCGGTTCCTGGACAGGCTTAGATCCTCTAAGCGGTTTACCAGTACTGGTGTGCGGGCCGGATTCAGCTCTGCATGGAAGCATCATGCAGCCCATATATTTCTTCAAGTCCCTATGGGTGGGGGCTTATATAGGCGTGTTTTCGTGATGTAATCACTTTACCATAGGTCTACTTAACTTTCCTTAGTTTGCTCAAAATATTATGGGGTGCCGATTTTCCATTAAATCCATATTTATAGATGTCCATAATTCGATTTATGGATATCCATAATTGGAATTATGGATATTCATAAATCTACGAATAAAGGATATCTATAATTCGAATTATAAATATCCATAAATAGAATTATGGATATCTATAAATCGGGTTGAATTAGTGATATCCATATATCGAATTATGGATTTCCATAATTCACCGTAAAAGGCTTTGGTTTCAGTCATTATTTTTTGTATTTATTTGGAAAGACGAATTATGGATATCCATAAATCGAATTATTGATATTCATAAATAGACCGAATTATGGATATCCATAATTCAATTTATGGATATCCATAATTCGATTTATGTAATTCAGATCTATTTAGGATATCCATAAATCGAATAATGGATATCATTAATATCATTACATTGATGTTTCCTCACATTAAACATGCTAATTACACTTAATTTATGTACATATACGTATCATCATATCATTAAGCATGTATTTTCGCTTTAGAAACTTAAAACCCGTAATTTCCAAGCGATGGCAAACTAAACGCTTTGTCGTGATATCGCCCACGCTTGTGATATCACTGTTTCAAACAAAGAAGTGAAGAAATGGCTAGAGCATATTTGAAAATAGTTTTACTTGGTAGGTATTCTGTTTTTATTATTATCATTATCATTATTATAATATTTATTATTTTTTATTTATTTATTTTTTTACTCACAATTTTAGTGAAACTTCGACATTTAGAAAAACAATGGGACCGTGAAAGTGTCTTTGAGACATGGGTACATCATTTAGATAACAAAGCCGCGGAGTTTAATGCATTCTTTTACATGTTAAAATATTATAAGTTATATTACGGAACCCAGGAAAGGACATTTCTGTTCCAGTATCTAGCAGAACAGAAATTAAAACAATAAAGTTAGAGTAACGGGCCTCCGTGGCCTAGTGGATAAGAGCGCTGACTCTTAGTCATTAGGTCTCTCACCGCCGTAGGTTCGAGCCTCGCTCGGGCCACGTGTGAGACGCCAAGTTCTGCAACGGAAGGTCAGGTGGTTTTTCTCCGGGTACTCCGGTTTTCGCCCACCTCTGATTAACGATCGGCTCGATATGAGTGAAATAATCTTGAAAGGGCCGTAAAACCCAACCCCCCCCCCCCCAAAAAAAAAAAAAAAAAAAAATAAAATAAAATTAGAGTTGAAATGAAAACAAAAACTATGTCGATTAAACGATATAATATGTCGTTTAAACCACATAATTCTTGTTTTCTGTTCAGAATCAGAATCAGAATTGTTACGGTGACAAGTCAAATGACATTCATATGGAACCCGGGAAGGGACATTTCTGTCCCAATAACTAGCAGAACTGTTCTGCTAAATGACATTCTTTAAGGGGAATGGGAACACCTGGCAGATTTTTCCGCCATTTTTCAAAGGGAGACAACTTTCGGGACTTCCTGTTCACTTTTCTGTAAGCCCTGTCCCACTGAAAGAGGGGTCTACTCTTAAAGGAAATAATTTTCTCCTCAGGCGCAAATTCTTTCCTTTAAGAGTTGACCCCTATTGACATGGGAGACAAAATTAGTTTTGCAGGAGTTGCCTCCCCTGAAGGTGTACCCAATCCCCTTAAATGGCATTTCAACCCTAACCAAGGGTAAGATTGAGCTTAAACTTAATAGGAGGCATTGGGGGATATGGAGATTCAGATTTATCTAAAATTGTTCTGTTCCGATATCCAAGATGGCTGCCCGCAGAGGCCATCTTGAAATTATTCAAAAGATATCTCCTTCCAAACCAGAGGTCAGATCAAGCTGAAACTTCATTGCAGACATTGGGGCGACATGGAAATTCGGATTTGCTAGAAGCTACAAATGGTGGCCATCTTAAAATTCTTCAACCTACGTCTCCTCCTGAACCAAAGGTCGAATGGAGCTGAAACTGAAACTCTATTTCTCTAATCCCTGATTGGCGGGGGCGATTTCATTCGTTTATAATTATTCGTCTATTATTATTCCGTTTATAACCTAATATCATATGATAAAAATGTGTATTTTCTGTCAATTATTTTCATTAATTTCACTTTTCAAGAATTATACATTTTACATAGGGCCTATTTTATTCACCATGCGTGTACAGAAGTACCCAATTTGTACTATAAACCCCAAAACGGGTAAATGGCTGACGATCAGTCGCCACAGATCGCGGCGTCTGATCAGGGCCTCCAATGTTTGCAAAAAGTTCAGCCATTTTCCAAATACATTTTGAAGAAAAGACTACCTGACACACTAAATTTTGAAATGGACTTGTGCTATATATAAGGCTGACGATTCCCTTTATTACAAAATGGGTTAAAGTTTACGATTAGTTCTGTCAGAGTGGCAAATAAACCAGGGGAGGCCAATTCAAAAATACCGATGAGGGTAAGACCCCTTACTACCGCGGCAACGGGACGTTTCGTCTTGAAAACCCTCACAAAGCCGGGTCGATTCTTCCTTGGGTGCAATTATTAATCTATTTAAGTGTTCTGAGTGCTAATAACAGCAATTTTATTGACACGTTGTTAATTAAAAAGCCCCGTACACATGCACCAATTTGCATACGTAAGTAAACTTGCACAAATATAAATTTTGCATAGGTTAGTGCTTAGCTTTCACATGGACTTTTATGAAAGTGTCTAACCACCCTGTACGCATGCACACCTTTGCATTCGTAAATTAAGTATTTGTGTCCACATGAATTTACACGTATAGCTGCTGTCATATTGCTTGGAAATGGGTTTCGAGCTGGAAAATAACAAGAACAAGCAGCTATGGAACCATAATTTCTGTAACTAACAGAACAAAGTAACATAGCAACTGAAGGAAATCATGCATCAGGAACCAACATTGGCGGCACTATCCACAAAGTTTTGGATAGTTTCAGCAAGAGAAGTGATTCGTGAATGGGAAAAGCAGTGTGCAGAATGTCGGAGGCGAAAGGCGAAGGCTTGTAAACAGACAATGGCACCCTTTCCGATCATAACACTGAAACCATCTCTTAGAGCATTCTCAAGAACATCCGTTGATTTTAACAGTTCAGGGTCGAGGAACACATAGAGCCAAACGATATTCACATGCCTAGCAACACGAGCGGTTCACTTAGAGATAGCATTCGATCTCGATACAGATACGTTTCTTAACGCATTCTACAGAATGGTTAGTCGCAGAGGTCTACCAGAAGAAATGATGTCAGACAATGGTACTAGGCCCCTGCCTATCGGGGCTTGAAGAAATAGATGGGCTGCATGAAGCTTCCACACAGAGCTGAAACCGACCGCACACGAGTACTGGTAAACCGCTTAGAGGATCTAAGCATGCCCAGGCAAAGCGGTGCTAGTCGGACCGTCCATGCTTATAAACCCTATTGGTTTCATTGGGCGACAGGGCTTGAGATGTCATTTCATCTCAACGTCGGGTAAAAGTCCCACAAAATTGGAAGCAGCGTCTCAAAAATGACCTTTACAGTGTTGACGGGGACGTTTAAACCTCAAATCAAACAAACAAATAAAACAAACAAAAAACAGACAATGATACAAATTTCATCGCCGCTGACAGAGAATTAAAGTCATTAATATTACAGCTAGACGATACGCGCATCCAGGAATCGGTTGCAAACAAAGACATAAAGTGGATAGTTAACCAGCCTTTTGCGCCAAATTTTGGCAGAGTGCATGAGACATTCATTAAGTCGGAAAAACTGCAATGCGTGCAATCCTAGGTAATGCAGATTTTAATGACGAGGAACTTATGACAGCAATAATCGGATCTGAATCATTAATAAACTCTAGGCCATTAACCTACCAGTCATCGGATCCTGAAGATAACACACCATTGACGCCAAATCACTTCCTGCACAGACAGGTAGGAGGGCAATTTGCCAAACAGTTGGCGAGACTGAGTTGAATCCAAGACGACGATGGCGCCGAATTCAAGAGCGAGTTCGGAATTGTTTGCATCGTTGGATTCGAGAATGGTTGCCAGGACTTACAGCACGTAAGAAATGGTTCAATGAAAAAAGGGACCTTCAAGTCGGTGAGGTAGTGCTTGTGCTTTCACCAGACACGTCGAGAGGAATCTGTCCAGTTGGGAGGATAATCGAGGTGTACTCAAGGACAGGACGGGCATGGCGAAACTCCAGGTCGGGCGAACAACATTGGTGAGACCAGTATGGAAGCTGTGCCCTCTCGAGTGCGATGTACCAGATAGTATAACGACAAACTAAGTGTAGAATATCACTTGATCGCGCCATATTAAATGTTTATTTAATGTTCATGAGTGACTGCATGATTTTATAAATCGAAAATATTTCCAAGACGATATAATAAGATAATGTTGTGAAATGTATTTTAAGGCGTATCGCATTAATGAATCATACTTATAAAGTTTACTGTTTATCTTGTTTGATTGGAATCTTAAAATACTGTATTCAAAATGAACTGCATTTTGAGGAGGGGGAAGAATGACGAGCAGATTATTTTCATAGATAGAGACTTTGTCATAGCTGACCATTGTGTCTATGACGTAACGTTGTTAAAACGTAATTCAGGACCGTCAACGCCAGTTGTTAAGTTGTTTTATGAGAGATAGACGTCGCCATTATCAGTTAAAAACATAACGCTTTCACAATAAAATAATTTACAGCACATAATCTGTGTTGTTACGTCCGTGGGTGTTAGGAAAACCTGCACATTAATGGCTGTAAATCCAAAAAACGGGGCCTCGGCCTCAGAAGAATTTGCTTTATTTAAGTCAAGCTCTGGTGGTAAATTTGACTGATCAAACAATCGAAATAGGCATTGTCATTATTTAATAAATCACCCAAATATCTAGAAGTCGAGCTAAAGGCTTCAATGATTTCAGATTTGTTTTCAACGGAAAGGGACATGATGAGGTATCTCTACTAACAAAAGAATAACACATCGGCCACAAGGGGTGCGCAATTTGTACCCATCGGAATACCCACAACTTGTCTAAATTACTTAGTACCAAATATTATGTAAATATTGTCAAGTAGAAAGGTGAGAGCTTCACAAACCTTCTGACATGACCATAAAGTATACTTTTATTGCTCTTCAGAAGTGAAAAAGTAGATCAATATCAAGTTCATCAGAAAACACTGACTTGAAACGTGCCATTTATATGACTGCAGAAAATGACCGTCAAAACATTGACAAGCAGTCGACAAATCGGACTTCTTCCTTCATGGAGGGAAAAGAACAAACCAAACAGACAACAATGATCACTCAAAGCTACACGAGACATGGCCTCATTGTACTACGCACGGTTCCGGTTCTTCTGACGAATGGAGATCGTGCAATTCAAGTAAATGCCTTATTATACGATGCAAGCACTAAGACTTCTGTCAATGCAGTTGTTACGGCAGAGCTTCAACTACAGGGAAGAAATGAAAAGGTCACTGTGAATGTCATGAATGGCCAGACTGAAACGTTCGAAACTTAACCAATTAGCGACGTGAACATGGCGGTAAACGCATACACTGTAAATACCGTCACGGGAAACATGCCCGCGGTTGGCTGGAATAACTATAAGCAGTGTTGGCCACATCTGAGAACATCAAGACGACATGTTCTAGACATGTTAGTAGGACT
The DNA here is from genome assembly GCA_963580285.1 of Lucinisca nassula. Taxonomy (NCBI): domain Eukaryota; kingdom Metazoa; phylum Mollusca; class Bivalvia; order Lucinida; family Lucinidae; genus Lucinisca; species Lucinisca nassula. The sequence continues at coordinate 18,571,795 of OY757024.1, forward strand.
GGCCTGTGCAGAACTACATTTCACACTTCAAGAAGAGGTAGACCAGGTCAGCCCATAGCGAGACTCACCCCGCTAGGCTGGACGTGCGTTGGAAATCTAGATCCAAACTTAGCGCCGGTGTTACAGATGCATCTCACCTATTTTGCAAGTGATCAGACAGAATTAGAGAGATTAAACAACAATCTGAAAAAAGTTCTGGAAGATCGAAAATATATCTTCAACGCATGAACTGCCAATTGTACGAATAGACGAGCAAATGGCATTAAAGAAAGTGGAAACATCCTTAGCCTACAAAAATCAAAGGTACGGAGTAGGTGTGCCATGACTCACATAACTGGAACAACGGAACAGGCTATATAGCCTCTGAAGGTGCATTCTGGTAATAATATCTGGGTTTTGGTACGGGGTCGTAGCACCAGGGATTGAACTTGTATGGATGAAACTTCCATAATGAGTTTAGTCTAGCATTAAAACAGATCAGGGAGGGTGCCATTACTACACTTTCTGGTAGTGAATTCCATGGGTCAATGACTCTGATACTAAAAATATTTGCCCGAAGTTTCAACCTATGTTGTCTCTTATTACACTTCATTGAGTGGCCTCGTGTTGCATGGTACATATAAGTGGATAATTTGTCCTTTTCTATATTGTTAATACCGTTCATTATCTTATACACTTCAACAAGGTCCGCTCGCCCCTCCTATGAAAGACAAATGAGCCAGTGTTGCTGAACAACCATGCGATGGCCCTACAAGATTAGAACATACAGAGAAACGATCACCTGATATTGCGCATGCATAAAACAACATTTGAGAAGGGTTATGTTATTAAAATTCCAGGGCACGAGCGGATTAAGACCCAGTGGTATTTACCACACTTCCCAGAGCTTCGACCACAGAATGACACTACGAAGGTAAGGATTGTATTCGATGCATCGGCAAAATATGATGGCATGTCAATGAACGATTTGATCCATCAAGGGCCTGATCTGTTCGATGTACTACTGCGGTCCAGACGGGTACCTGTTGCAGTAGTGTGTTATATTGCTGAAATGTACTTACAAAGCAACATCGCTGTGGAAGACCAGTCTTAACAACGTTTCCTGTGGAGGGGAATGGACCGGAATCGCCAACACGACATATATGAATTCGACCGTGTTTTGTTTGGAGTGAATTGTCCTCCATTGCACGCACAAGTCGTTTTACTAAGTCATGCAAATAAATTTGAAGAACGATTTCCGATGGCAGCATAAACGCTGGCAGCAGTCCACTTACATTGATGATTCAATGGACTCAGTATCCAGTGGTGAGCAAGATGTAGAATTGTACAAACAACTTTTTCGTCTTCTTACAACGGCTGGCATGTACGGAAGAAAATGGCTATCGAACTCATCCAGGGTTTTAAAAGACATCCCACTGCAGGGCCGCAAAGATAAGGTTGATTTAGTCAATGAACAACTGCCAAGGACCAAAACCTTAGCCGACCAAGATGTATTCACTTTCGAGGAAAATGCACCATGCGACGACAAGAAATACAGTAGAATTTGGATAGCTCGAACACCGATGACTCGTTTACCATGGATGAGCCGATCCCATTCGTGAGCCCTAGCGAAATCCTCTACATAAGAAATAGTGGGGCGGGATTAAGGAGATTTTAGTCTTTTATCTTGCAAATGTATGCTGTGTGTACTCATTAGAATCGCCTCGATGACCACGTTTAATCCAGCGGACATTCTCAGTAGAGGGATGATAGTGGTGGCGCTTTCAAATTGTGAGACGCGGTGGAGAGGCCCAGAATTTATTAGACAGACAGAGAAGTCTTGGTCGACACACAGTCTGCGTAATAAACCTATGGGGTATAACGAAATGAAGAAATCACACCGAGGAGTATAAAATGAAAACTTAAGACAGGAGAACGACACTGATTGCCATCTCGAGTCCAAATTTCTAGTCATCGTTAACAATAGAACTAACCTGCTATTGGATCAATACAAAAATTCATGTTGAATACGGTTAAGACGAATCTTGGCATGGTTCAATCATTTTGTATGCAACTGCCACTGTAGAGCGGAAGAAGGAAACCGACTGTTCGGATAATTATTGGCCGATGAGATGATATTACGTAACACACCCGTACGACATAGTTTTCACATCTCCAAAATGGCCATTTTTCTCATGAAAATCCATGATATTTTTCTTATAAATACTGCAAACATAGGCTGTTGGTGCTCTTTAGAACCGCCTCATTGAGGCGGTTCTAACGAGTACCCACAACCTAACATAGGCTGTTGGTGCTCGTTGGAACCGCCTCATTGAGGCGGTTCTATTGAGTACCCACAACCAATGACTTGGAGAAGAAATAAGAAAATAATGTATACCCCAGTAAACCCCAGTTTTCTCAATATAAAGTGGGTTATAGGGGGTCTTCATTTTTACGGACTTGTTCACGTGATGATGAGAGCGGAGACTCAACTGATCCGACATGCGCAGTTAACAGAATTTAGAGAAGAATGGAAGACTCCAACACTCATAATAAACTGTTAACTGCGATACTTCTTAATCGGGGTTATCGGTATCATAAACTAGGCAAAGCCTTTTCAAAGTTTTATAGACGTCATTCTGATTCAATTTCAAAATTCAATATTGGACTTTAATCTCTTCTGCAAAAAGGTCTATCGGAACCCGAATTTTATGGTGACTTAGTATATAAATTCAGAAAAATATATAACCGCAATGTCTTCAGCACCCAATTTCGTAAAATCATTCTTCGATATAAAAATATTGGGTACAACATTAATGTTATACGACAGACTGCATGCTTGGTAGTTAAGTCAGTCACGGTTGACAACTTTGCTTCCCTCTTTAATTGCTCGCCAAGAGTCAGGCCTCAGATTCTATGACTGTTCCAGTGTAAAGGCTTACTGAGAATTAGAGTGAATCTAATTCTATGTAATGATGGTTGGTGCCTGATGCTCTTTCTCTTGTCGGGCCCATCGGAATCTTACTGTTGGTTTTCTTTTGCTACAGCATTTCAGTGGTTTCTTGCTGTAGAGTCCTCACCGTTGTTTCATCTCTGTGGCTGTTTGATTTTGTTTGATCTTTTTTGTGTTCACGGAGATGTTACGCTGATGAGGTAGGAGGCCTTAATTCGCGACGGAAGTAAGGTCGAGGAGTGTGGCCACGTAAAATTGAGTTAACCCCCCCCCCCCCCGGTGGAATTCGTTATACTGACGGTTCCAATGGGGTTCTTCTGTCGCGGTTTATTTTTGAAATGGTTTCTGTTTGAGTGTTTGTATCGATTATATTATTTTTTTTGACAGCAAAATTTGCCATTTTGTGGGAAAGTAACTGTCCTTTCGGCTTTCCGCTATTGATGTTTCCATTCGGGTTTGTTGCTTCATGTTTGTGTTTCTTTTCCTTTGGTGTCTCTGATGGGAGCTGTGGGTTAATTGTATCGATTCCTAATCATTGCCTTCACTTTTATTTTTTAAATAATGCGCGGAAAGTTTTACCGTCAAATAGCAAGTTATTCGGGCTTCAACCTAAGCTAGATGACGATGGACTTTTGCGATCAGATGGATGCCTTACACATGCCAAGTTCCTGTCATATGACGTGCGACATCCTGCAATATTAGCACGAAGAAGCAGGATCACGAGGTTTATAACAAAGGAATGCCACCAAAAAGGCAAACACGGCACAAGATCTGAAGCCTGTCCTCCAGGTATTGGATACTTTCAGCACATGAAGCAATACAGGAGTGGGAAAAGGAATGTGCGGAGTTTAATGAGAATCCTAACGGCACCTATCCCAACTGCGAGGCTTTAAACGTCACTTCGGGCGTTCAGCGGGACATCTGTTGATTTTGCGGGCCCATTTGCTTCAGTTCAAGGACGAAGAAAGCGACGTGAGTAAAGATAATTCTGCCTTTTCACCTGTTTGGCCTCACGAGTTGTACATTTAGAGATTGGATTCGGGCTGGACACGGATGCGTTTCTCAATGCTTTTTACAGAAAACACTAGCAGAAGGGGCCCTAATGAAGACATCTTCTCAGATAATGGTACAAACTTTAAGGGCACGGATGCGGAACTCAGATTACTGGTAACAAAGTTGGACGATAAAAGGATCAAGCAGTCAATAGCAGAAAAGGGAATACGATGCCATTTCAATCTGCCGCTTGCCCCGCACTTCGGTCGAGTACATAAAACTATGATTAAAGCGGCAAAGAAGGCAATGTATGCGACCTTGGGCAAAGCCGATGTTAACGACGAAGAATTCATGACAGCGATGATCGAAGTCGAGGGTCATATAAATTCGAGGACATTAACATACCAATCAGCAAATCCATTAGACGATGTTCCACTGATCCCTCCTCATTTTTCCATGGCAAAATAGGGGGTCAGTTTGCTCCTTCCTCCGTGGATGAAACTTATTTCAACCCTAGGAAAAGATGGCGGCGTATACAAGAGCCACTGCGCCACTTCTGAACAAGATGGATGCGTGAATTGTTGCCGGGACTCTACGCTAGAATGAAATCGTTCCGGACACAGCGAGACGTTCAAGCCGGTGACACAAGGCTGGCCGTTTCCCCTGACACGCCGGGAGGAAACTGCCGATGGGGCGAGTGCTGGAGGTGCACCCAGGGAAAGACGAGCGAGTTAGAGTTGCTAAAATCCAAGTAGGCCAGGGGACGCTGGTGAGGCCGGTGACGAAGTTGTGCCCCTGGAATTAGAACTTTAGACATAACAAAGTGAACTTGTACATATTCAATTTATAAATGAGATCAGGCAATATACTTACTTCAAGCAGGTGCGTTTTACGTTACAATTAATTTAGTTAATCGAATTTAAATACTTTAAAATTGCTTAAAATTTAGGTTAAGCTTCCTTCAATATTTATCAAAATTATATACATTTTAAGGAGGGGAAAATGGACAGAAGAATTATATGACATAAATAAAGATAAGGGTCTTTTCCATAACACAACGTCAGTTAAGGTCACTGTAACTTTTATATTTTGGTTCGGTTCGTTGTTTGCTAGATAGAAACAAGTAATGGTTGTAAGAAGACGCATTACTCATCGTTAAAGCAGAACTAACGTTAATAAAAATGATTTAAAATACCTGACTTGATCATTTGGTGCTTATTCCACTATAGGGAAAAGCAAAACGCCAAGGAGACAACCCCACTCTCGATTTCATCGTTAAAAGCTGATTCGGAGTTAGTGGCGGTCGGAAGGGAGGATCGTTCAGATTTTCAACAGACTAGGGCCGGCTGTTGATTAATGCGGTGCCTTCACAGAAAAAAACTCGCGTTCTGCACTAAAAATATTTGTTCCCCTATCCGATCGCAGCTGGCGAATAGGTCCTCTCAAATACAAAAAGCGGCGTAAGGCATTTATAAAGGGAGTCGTGCCAGGAGAGTTAGCCATTTCCAAGTGCGCCGCTCTGCTAACGAAGCAAGTAAATATGACATCATCACGCTTAAGCTCCTTTCGTCTCTCCTTGACTATTAAAGGACCAAAGTAATCCAAACCTCAATATGAAAACGGTGGAGCCGTATTAACCTTGCCGAATAACAGATCTGCCAATTTCCGCAGATCCGCAGTTTTCGGCAAGTAAGGTATTGACAAACAGCATCGGAGAGAGCTCAACTACAGCCTAGCATCCAGTATGAATGAGTTATTTCATATTTAGGCAGATCATATAAAGAAGCACTGAAGTTTATTTCATGTTTGTGACCTCGATAGAAATAGTATTCTGCATGCATAGCAGTTAACCCAATCACGGTTGACAACTTTGCTTCCCTCTTTTATTGCAAGCCGGTGGGTCAGGCCTCAGATTCTATGACGGTTCCAGCGTAAAGGCTTACTGAGAATTAGAGAGATCTAATTTGGTCCCCGCCCATCGGGGCTTGCTGCATGATGCTTCCACGCAGAGCTGAAACCGACCGCACACGAGTACTGGTAAACCGCTAAGAGGCTCTAAGTCTGCCCAGGCAAAGCGGTGCGGGAAGGTCCGTCCATGCTTATAGCTTGAGATATCATTTCATCTCAATGTCGGGTAAAAGTCCCACAAAATTGGAAGCAACGTCTACAAAATGACCTTACAGCATTGACGGTACGTTTAACCTCAAATCAAACAAACAAAAGGGAGATCTTATTCAATGTAATGTTGGTTGGTGCATGATGCTCTGTCTCAGGTCGGGCCCATCGTAGTCTACGGTTGGTTTTCTTTTGCTCTAGCATTTCAGTGGTTACTTGCTGTCGAGTCCTCACCGTTGTTTAATCTCTCTCGCTGGTTGTTCGATTTTTGTGTTCACGGAGATGTTGCACTGATGAGCTAGGAGGCCTTCATGCGGACTGAACAAATTATTTGTCTAATCGCGACGGAAGTAAGGGCGAGATTGTGGCCGCGTAAAATCGATTTAACCCCCCCCCACCCCACCCACGCTGGAATTCGTTTCGATGACCGTTCCAAGGCGGTTCTTCTGTCGCGTTTATTTTGTTATGGTTTGTCTTTGGGTGTTTGTCGCTTATATTATTTTATTTTGGATAGCGAATTGGTCATTTTTGTAGGAAAGTAACTGTCCTTTTGGCTTTCCGCTATTGATGTTTCCATTAGGTATGTTATTCACGTTTGTGTCGCTTTCCCTTTGGTGGTCTCTAATGGGGGCTGTGGGTTAATTGTATCGATTCCCTGATCATTGCCTCCACTTCGTTTCTGAGCGCAATTCATAATTTTGAAAAGGTTTCATTCTTAAATGATTGTAATGTTGTGATTTTTTGCATGTCTAGTTTACTTTGAATCGACCGTTATATTATTTTATGAACTATGACCCCTTTTTATGTATATTTGCAGATCATATTTAGCTATATTATCTGTCTAAGTGATAACACCATTTGCACTGTATGTCCTATAATTGTGATTGTCGACGAAAATTCTGTTTTTCAGTTATTTTTTTTTTAATTTAAAAAAGACTTCATTTTCTTATCGGAAAGCTGTCAACCTGTTTGTATGTTGTAGTTCAGGGGCCAGTTGTTCAAGACTAACGACATCGTTAGTTAACGTATTGTTAAAACTTTGATCATTTGATATGGTAAAAATGCTAAAATGTTTGCTGAAAAAATGTGAGCAGCTTTTGCGGAAGCTAAAGCTGCTTACATTTTTTCAGCAAAAATAACAAAATTTTCGATATTGCACTTGCTAGAACAGTTAACAATTTGACCACTAACGAGCTCGATAAGCTAACGATTCTTTGAACAACTGGACCTTGTTGATCACATGTAGATGCATCACTAATCTGAGTGGTTTCTTCATATCTAGCTCAGAAGCAACTGTATTTTGTGTATCTTTACACAATAAATGATTGTGAGTCAATTGGGAATGCTTACTTTTGAAACAACTTCTATTTTCTTGTCTGAACATTAAAAAGTGAAACGATCAGGAACTGATACAATCAGATCCCAAATTTCTTCCCACAATATCACTAGGGAAAGATGTCGAAACATGGAGTAATGACAGTAAACAAAGTAGAAGTAAAACAAAGATCAGGAATCGATACAATTAACTTACTCCACCCATCAAAGACACCAAAGGGAAAGAAACACAAACATGAAGCGACCAGACCATAATGGAAACCAAAACAAAGGAAGGCCATAAGGACAGTTACTTTCCCACAAAATGGCCATATGGCCATCCAAAATAAAAAAGACACAAGTGATACACACAGTAAGTAACAAACAACAACATAAATAAACCGCCACAGAAGAACCGCCTTGGATCGGTCAGTGGAAAGATTTCCACTGGGGGGGGGGGGGGGGGGGACTTAAATCGATTTTACGTGGCCAAAACGGACAACAGGCAAACCGAGTCAGCAGCTCTTTCCCAAACAGGTGGTGACTCAGAATATTCAAACCTAACTCAAATGGAGCGATATACACTGGATTGACAAACGTAACTTAAAATGAACAACCAAAAAGGGTGAAGAATCAGAATAATAAACGCAACAAGATATATGAAAAGGGAAAGAATCAGAACCAAAAACACAAAACAACAAGGACCCACAGCCACAGAACCACAAACACAAAACAACAAGGAACCACAGCCACAGAACCACAAACACAAAACAACAAGGAACCACAGCCACAGAACCACAAACACAAAACAACAAGGAACCACAGCCAAAGCACTGACTTGGAACGATCAGTAAAACTTACTAGTGAACACTACTACCACATTATTACACTATTTTTTTCGCAGATAATATGTATATACACCATATATATCGATGACATTTTCATAGTTAGAAAAGCAGGTATTTTAATGATTGCGATCTTCATAAAAAAGGTGTTTTTCCTTTTTTTTTGTTATATCCGCACTTTTCGAAGAAAAAGTCGGATATACTGTAATCGGTCCCGTCCGTCAGTCCGCACCAACGAAACGAGATTTAGGGGGGCAAAACATTTGGACAGTTTGACACTTAAGTATATATTCGTGAGTCCAAATGCGGTTTATTCCGTTATTTGGGTACTTAAGTGGCAAAAATTTGCTCTTAGGTGGCTTGCCGCTTAAGCGAATTTGCCGCTTAAGTAGTCAATATGCCGACGCCTAGCCACTTAAGTATCCGTTCGTGAGAACGTGCGTCCGTCCGTCCGTCCGTCCGTCAGACAGTCAGTCCGTCAGTCAGTCAGTGCACACTTCCTCGTAACGCGAACTACTCCTACACCGGTCGTCGGATGGTGTTCATATTTCACAGGATGATTGCCTGGGATGTGTAGATTACACATAAGGTTTCGGATGCTGGCTGTGATCTCCGGGGTCAAAGGTCACGGTCAAAAGTGCGGATATTTGCGATTGGCCCCCAATCGACTTTGCTCTAGTTTATTTTTTTGTTTGTTTGTTTGTTTTTTGTTTCTTTTTTTTGTGTGTGAGTTTTGAAACGGCCGTTATTAATGCCCCGCCCCGTCCGTCAGCCTGTCCTTCTGTCCGTCTGTCCATCTGTCCGTCTGTCCATCTGTCCATCTGTCCGTCTGTCCATCTGTCTGTCCGTAACAC
>OY757024.1:19181047-19379952 GCA_963580285.1 Lucinisca nassula
ACTGACATTTATAAAGAGTCTTTTTTTTTTCCAGAACCATTAGAGATTGGAATGCTCTTCCCGATTCGATTATTTCGATAGCTGAAAGTGCTGATGATTGTGTAGCTAAGTTTAGAGCTTTTGTTAGAGCTAGGGACTAACTTCCCACATCACAGGTCCTGGTGTATGAATTTCATTTGACGTGTCACCAGTAATAATTCTGATTCTGATTCTGGTGTTCTGTCTAGGTGCCAGTAGTGTTAAGTTTGTTCCTTATTCCTTATTCCTTGTTCCTGATTCATTATTCTTTGTTCCTTATTCCTTATACCTTATTCAGTTTTGAACTTCACAGTACTTTGCGACGCGGTGTAACAGATCATTAGCGTATAGCGCATGCATCATTATTTTTATTTTAAGCATAATGGTATAGGTTTCAGAATCCAGCAAGTTTCAATTAGGAATGAGTAATTAATCAAAATTTTCCTTATTCGATTTTCAGCTTCAGAGAATTTTGCGACGTGGCACAACAGAACATTTGCGCATGATACATTCATCATCACTTTACTTCTAAACATACTGGTATAGGTTTCGAAATCCAGCAAGTATCAAATGCGAATAAGGAATAAATCAATTTTTCCATATTCCTTATTCGATCTTGAACTTTTTCGAGGTTCGTAACAAAACTTTTGCGTATGACACATTCATCATCATTTTTACTTCTTAGCATAATGGTATAGGTTTCGAAATGCAGCACACCATTATGTTTAGAAGTAAAACTGATGATGAATCCACTATACGCAAATGTTCTGTTACACCGTCTCGCAAAGTACTATGAAGCACAAAATCGAATAAGCAATTCGCATTTGAAACTTGCTGGATTCGAAACCTATACCATTATGCTTAGAAGTGAAAATGATGATTAATGTACCATACGCAAATGTTCTGTTGCACCTCGTGGCAACGTTCTCTGAAGCTGAAAATCGAATAAGGAATAAGGAAAATTTTGATGTGTTCCTTATTCCTTATTCGCAGTTGGATTTCGAAACCTATACCATTATGCTAAGAAGTAAAAATGATGATGAGTGCGACATACGCAAATGTTCTGTTACACCGCGTCGCAAAGATCTATGAAGCTGAAAATCGAATAAGGAATAAGGAAAATTTTGATTTATTCCTTATTCTCAATTGCTGGATTTCGAAACCTATACCATTATGCATAGAAATAAAATTGATGATGAATGCGCCATACGCAAATTTTCTGTTACACCGCGTCGCAAAGTACTATGAAGTTCAAAATCGAATAAGAAAAATTTGGATTTGTTCCTTATTCCCAATTGAAACTTGCTGGATTTCGAAACCTATACCCTTATGTTAAGAAGTGAAAATGATGATGAATCCACTATAAGCAAATGTTCTGTTTCACCGCGTGACAAAGTACTATGAAGTTCAAAATCGAATAAGGAATAAAGAAAATTTGGATTTGTTCCTTATTCCTTTTTCGCAAGTGAAACTTGCTGGATTTCGAAACCTATACCATTATGCTTAGAAGTGAAAATGATGATAAATGTAACATGCGCAAATGTTCTGTTGCACCTCGTCGCAAAGTTCTTTGAAGCTGAAAATCGACTAAGGAATAAGGAAAATTTCGAATTTTTCCTTATTCCTTATTCGCAGTTGATTTTTGCCGGATTTCGAAAATTATGCCATTATGCTTAGAAGTAAAAATGGTGATGAATGCGACAATCGCAAATGTTCTGTTACACCGCATCGCAAAGTACTATGGGGTTCATAATCGAATAAGGAATAAGGAAACTTTGGATTTGTTCCTTATTCCTTATTCGCAACTGTAACTTGCTGGATTTTGAAACCTATACCATTATGCTTAGAAGTAAAAATGATGATGAATCTGCTATACGCAAATGTTCTGTTACACCGCGACGCAAAGTACTATGAAGTTCAAAATCGAATAAGGACTAAGGAAAATTTGGATTTGTTCCTTATTCCTTCGCACTTGAAACTTGCTGAATTTCGAAACCTATACCATTATGCTTAGAAGTGAAAATGATTTTAAATGTACCGTACGCAAATGTTCTGTTGCATATCGTCGCAATGTTCTCTGAAGTGAAAATCGAATAAGGAATAAGGAAAATTTTGAATTGTTCCTTATTCGCAGTTGATACTTGCTGGATTTCGAAACCTATACCAGTATGCTTAGAAGTAAAAATGATGATGAATCCGACATAAGAACATGTTCTTTACACCGCGTGAAACTGAAAATCGAATAAGCAATAAGGAAAATTTTAATTTATTCCTTATTCGCAATTGATACTTGCTGGACATCGAAATCTATACCACTATGCTTAGAAGTAAAAATGATGATGGATCCACTGTACGTAAAATGTTCTGTTACACCGTGTTGCAAAGTACTTTGAAGTTCAAAACGGAATAAGAAATAAGGAAAATTTGGATTTGTTCATAATTCGCAATCGAAACTGGCTGGATTTCGAAACCTATACCATTATGCTTAGAAGTAAAAATGATTTTAAAAGTAACATATGCAAATGTTCTGTTGCACCTTGTCGCAAAGATCTATGTAGCTGAAAATCGAATAAGGAATAAGGCAAATTGGGATTTAGTCCTTATTCCTTATTCGCAACTGATACTTGCTGGATTTCGAAAAAATATACAATTGAATTATGCTTAGTAGTAAAATTGATGATGAATACGCCATACGCAAATGTTCTGTTACACCGCGTCGCAAAGTACTATGAAGTTCAAAATGGAATAAGAAATAAGAAAAATTTGGATTTGTTCTTTATTCCTTATTCGCAATTGAAATTTGCTGGATTTCGAAATCCTAAACCATTATGCTTAGAAGTAAAATTGATGATGAATGTGCTGGATTTCGAAATATAAACCAGTATGCTTTGAAGTAAAAATGATGATGAATGTACCATACGCAAATGTTCTGTTACACCGCCTCGCAAAGTACTATGAAGTGCAAAATCGAATAAGGAATAAGGAAAATTTCGATTTCTTCCATATTCCTTATTCACAATTGATACTTGCTGGATTTCGAAACCTATACCAGTATGCTTAGAAGTAATCAAAGCGCCAAAGGCACTGAAATGACAGATTCTATGAGAAAATCATAACACTGTGAAACCTTTATAAATAGAGCTTAAAATTTAGAAAGGTAGTTCTGCAAATTCCAATATATGATATGTTTGCAGATGTCTATAGACTATCTATCTTCTGATACTGCGTCGGTCACATTTGACCATTACCGCAGGTAATGACCGGTGGTATTATGAAACGCCATTCGATGTTTCAAATTTTTGAAAGAAACTATTTACGTTTTCAAAAACAAACATTAAAATTCATGTTTTAACAATGCTACTGTCCATAAGTAACAGCTTTTGTCTGGTCGGTTGTGGACACCTCTACCCAAAGATACTCTATGGGAAAGAGATCGGAGGAGAAAGGCTGGCTAGTCCAGTACATGAATTCCATTGGCTTGAAGGCATTTATGAGTAAGAACAGCACTATGAGCCCGCTTGTAATCCTGCTGGATAAGATATCCCCGATTCTGAGCGTAAACAAATAAATGGAACCATGTGAGGCTGAAGCACTTGATTGATGTAACGTCTCTCTGTTCAATCCACGTCTCAGCTATGATCTTGAATGTTCTTAATGACACTAAGCTGCGTTCGCTAACTACACGCAAAAGTTCTCCACATAACTACGCTTATTTCACCCGATATGTCAGTCTCTATTACGCACGCGTCGCCTCGGCATACCTTACACCTATACGTCGAAACACCCTGAAACGGCAACCGGCGTGATTCACGCTGAAGTGCGATTTTTCACTGAATCACATATGTCAGTCGCTTAGACGCCAATCTACGTGTTTCATGCACTAGCGTAGGGGTTCCGTACTGTGTCGACGCGTTAACTTTGGTCACGACAGGGACGTCTAGCTCTCAAACGTGCATCGCATAAGGACGACGATCAGTGTCAGTGCTTATTAGTCGGTAGTTGAGACCCCTTGTTTATCTACAGGTACAGTGTAGCAGCTGCCGGCGAAAATCTGTTTCGCATATGCGTCTGACGGTCGAATCGATCTTGACGTACGGACGTCGGTCTTCCGCTACCATGACGTCCACTAGCGTCTTGTGTATATAGTAAGATGTCGCTCCAATAGACGATAGATCAACACATGTGGCACCCAAAATCAGAGTCAACGTCATCCGCTTTCCGACCAGCTTCTAACTGTCCAGGGGCACGCTTACGATCCTTTAATGAAAAATGTTGCCATACGCTCTCACTAAATGCTTTTTGAGAACAAATTTCAGTTTCTTCTTTTCTAGGCACGACCTTACATTACACATCAAAAGTTTGATCCTGAACATGTGGTTTCTATCAGTACTGGTGTGAGGGTGGTGCATTGGATCGACGTGGCCGGATTGGTAACCAGACGTCACGGTTGATTGGTTTAACCTTTTTAGCTTAAGGGCATGGTGCCTATGCGTGTTGAAATCGTTTGGTTTCATAATCAAAGCACTGAGAGTGTGGGGTGTAGGTTGGAGTAATAGGCCTGGGCTTAGATTTAAACTGTTTCATATAACTCTGAAATTCCAAACAAATAGTGAAGAAGAAGACGCGTTCAGCAGCGTCTGATCTTGGTCTACACTGTTTTCCAAGCTCACCCTATGATTCCAGGATAACCCTCTTCCGTCTTATGGAATACCCCGATCTCACTGCGGCTATTTTTTCCAAGACAAAAAGTTATTCTGACAAGTCAGTGATAGTCACGTAGACATTAGCACTGAAGCGCTTTTCTTATTATCAACTTCGGGTCGAATGCCAAACAATCAAACCAAACATAGCCACGTCGTTTGTCAGTGTTGGGTATATGTAAGTGTTATCTGTAAAATCTGCACATGAATCAAATGTTGGATCTGGCAAACAATGTAAACTCAGTTCAAAAGCCACACAACACGGTGCTGATCTTGTTCTACACTTTTTTGCATTAGTTACTAACATCTTAAGTTTAAACAAATCAGTCCAAGTCCCCGTTCATGACCAGCCTGCATTTAGAGACAATCGGCATGAGTGTTGTCAGTGCTTTGATTTATTCACTGCCTTGGGTTTCTGGAGTGCACCCTTCCATCACTGAAGTTGGGTTCGTCCATTCTGCTAAATATATGACACCTAGAATTATATCACAGTATCTACACTAAGTATCTGTACCATATTCCAGGGTTGAAAGGGACAGCCTTTCTTTTCAATTTCTCTACGCAAAGTCAATATACACCTAAGTTGTAACTGACCTAAACTTGACCTCGAAAGTCAGAAAGAAAGCCCAATAATATTCTTGTCTACAGCTGACCTGGTCCAACAGCAGGCTGGTCTTTAAGGATTAAATATTGACAGCACTGATAGAAAACAATGACAAACCTGAGCAGACTGCTAAACAGACGCCGCATTGATCTGGGTATAGTCTTCGCCAAACCCGTCGCATGATGCAGCTGTCTCGTATGAAATGCTGAATAGTCAAGTCGTCTGCTTCAAAAGTTTGTATTACGTTTACAGGATAACTAATTCGCTTGTACAATCTTGATTACTGCGCAAAAACCGGACTACATTTTGTGCGGACTCATATTTCTGTGGCGGTCAAAGCCGGAAGAAAAAGCCTGAATTACTTCATACGTGCACCACAGCAAGAATAGACAGATAGAATCTGTCATTAAAAATGATGATGAATGTGCCACACGCATATGTTCTGTTACACCGCGTCGCAAAGTTCTCTGAAGCTGACAATCGAATAAGGTATAAGGAAAATTTTGATTAATTCCTTATTCATAATTGAAACTTGCTGGATTCTGAAACATATTCCACTATGCTTAAAAGTAAAAATGATGATGCATGCGCTGTACGCAAATGTTCTGTTACACCGCGTCACAAAGTACTATGAAGTTCAAAATCGAATACGGAATTCGGAACGAGGAATAAGGAATCAACTTAACACTCGTCTAGGAGCCTCAAGACACAAACGTATATCTATATTCCCTTCCGATGATCTGAGATGGCCAATAACATAGTCTAATTTGCACAAAACAGATATAAGTTCAGTTCTGGATGGCTCCAAAAATGACAGTATGTAGTAGTTTTCAAATAAATTAATAAATACATAAATAAATAAATGTTTCTATTTTGCATACAACAGATATAAGTGAAATTCTCGAGGGCTTCAAATTGACAGTATATTGTAATTACGAAATAAATAAATTGTTTGATTTGAGGTTTAACGTCCCCGTCAACACTGTTAATGTCATTTTGGAAACGTTGCTTCCAATTTTGTGGGACTTTTACCCGAGATTGAGATGAAATGACATCGCAAGCTCTGCCGCCCAATGAAACCAATAGGGTTTATAAGCATGGACGGACCGACACGCACCGCTTTGCCTGGGCAGGCTTAGATCCTCTAAGCGGTTTACCAGTATTCGTGTGCGGGTCGGTTTCAGCTCTGCGTGGACGCATCATGCAGCCCATCTATTTCTTCAAGCCCCGATGGGCGGGGGCCGACGAAATATATAAATAAATAAATAAATATCTTACCGTAGTTCCGACTGCTCTTCCATTTATCCAAACATGTAGATTGTCTCTTGCTGAAAATATAAATTATCGAGAAAACACGACTGTATAATGTTGAACCTTTTGAACCCCACTTTTATGTAGGAAAACTGAGGTTTACAGAGGTAAACCTTGCTTGCCTTAATTATGCTCTAAAATATAGATTGGGGGTACTCGTTAGAACTGCATCGATGAGGCGGTTCCAACGAGTACCCACAACCTATATTTTGAGCAGAAATAAGAAATAAAATCACAATTTTTCATCTTAAAATTTTGTTTGTTTTCGGCGGTAAGGTTTACAATGCATTTGTATAGTCTTCGTAATGTATAAAATGTAAATTGTCTCTTGCTGAAAACAAAAGAAAGCGGAAACGACATCACATTCATTCGTTTCGTGATGTTAAAAAGATTCATCGTTTCTGACGAAACATAATCTTCTTAAACTATCAGCAAAACAGTTGAATGGATGTACAATAAATGCCCGGCCCCCGCCCATCGGGGCTTGAAGAAATAGATGGGCTGCATGATGCTTTCACGTAGAGCTGAATCCGATCGCACACGAGTACTGGTAAACCGCTAAGAGGATCTAAGTGTGCAAATCGGACCGTCTATGCTTATAAACCCTATTGGTTTCATTGGGCGACAGTGCTTGAGATGTCATTTCAGCTCAATGTCGGGTAAAAGTCCCAAAGAATTGGAAGCAAGGTATCCAAAATGATCTATACAGTGTTGACGGGGACGTTAAACCTCAGATTAACCAACCAACCGCCTCGATGAGGCGATTCTAATGAGTACACACAACATACATTTAAAACATAGATCACCGAAAAGAAGTCCCACAATTATTTCCATTATGTCTGCTGGTCTAGCACTAATAGCAACCCTCCGTGGCTCGAACTATCGCTGTCTCAAACACGTTTTCATGGTCTTGGATGGGTTCAAGCCATTGAAATTCGACTGTTTTTGATTTGTGGTTTAACGGCCTAGTTAACACTATTTATATCATTTTGGAGCATTGCTTCCAATTTTGTGGGACTTTTATCCTGGCTTTATATTTAAACATGTAAAATAAGTATATCGTTGGCTAAAGCGTTTTAATAATTAATTATCAGTTATCCCTTATATATACTGCATTGTAATACGTTGACCTGAAAAAGATATGCTATCTCAGGAAAAGTGAGCTTTATCACGTCAATGTGACATTGCACTTTTATGATGAAGCGGACTACCGGCAAAAATGGCTAAAATGTTCTCATTATTGAAAAAAGAAAAAAAAAAATACATGAAAAAAAAAAAATCAAAAGAAGAAAAATAAGGGCCAGCAGATATAGTAAATATACTGATTATTTTCCGCGTCAGAATGTTGAAACGCACATAGGACGATCGATAACTGATCGTGAATTACTTAATTTAAAGAGTTTACAGGGGGATAAACTGATGAAAAGAACACCATATCTACAAGCGTCTCGAAGCCTTGCCTGATAAACTTAATATCAAAAGAAACGAACCTGGTATTCTTTATATACATATCAAGAAAGAAAACAACTTACAGAAAGAGATTTTATATGGCATATTTTCATATTCGATGTTCCAAGAAGTTGTCAGCTGGACTTTGCCGTCTTGCATCTCTTGAACTTTCCTGGAAACAGATAACGTATCAGGTCATTACGCTTATACAAATACATTGTAAAGTTTGCCTCGAAAAGCTAAAATTTAGGATGAAAATGTGTGATATTTTTCTGATTTCTGCTCAAAATATAGATTGTAGGTACACGTTAGAAGCGCCCAATCGAGGCGGTTCTAACGAGTACCCACAATCTATATTTTTGAACAGAAATAAGAAAAATAATGTTTACCCCTGTAAACTCCAGTTTTACTATATAAACGTGGGATTCAAGGGGTCCAGATTATATAGGCGAGTTTTTTTTATGTAAACATACATCACCTGAACAAGTCCGTGAAAGGAACCCCCACACTAAACCCCACTTATAGGGAAAACTGGGGTTTACGGGGGTGTACATTTTTCATCGGAAAAGTAGCCATTTTTGAAATTGATTTTTAAAATCAAGTTTCTATGTCATTACATTTCTACTTTCGGTACTGGACCGCGTTACTCCACTTCCGCTGTTCGTTCGCTGCATAAAATAGTCCAAATGAACTCTTGAAAATTAATTTTGCAGGCATGGAACATCTTTCAAAATATTTCAGCTTTCGGGACTTTATACGGATTGAATATAAATTGGCACAGAAAGACGAATTCTGAAAAGAAAACAGTACTCTGGGACTATTGTCCTACGCGCTTTCCAATGATATTTATGTTTTACTCTTTCATCCCCGAGTTTCTAAACAGGACTCTTCTCGCTATAATATATTCTTGTAGAAAGGGATTTCTGATTAGTTCACTGACATGATGACAAACAGTGTACATGTAGATTCTGGCGAGACGTTCTAGCTACGTGCCGTCTTATCAGGATCCACAAGCTTTGCATAGATACAGTGTATTTTTACCTCGGCGTCCGCACAGGTCTACAGGGTTAAAAGGGTTAGCTTATCAGTGACCAACTAAATAACCCTTTACTGAACTACAATATCCCTGCTTTCGAGAGCTCTAATTGTAAGCTGTGTTCCGTACTTTAGCAAATAGGGAAGACACCGATCAGACGCAACATTCTGTGGCCTCTAATCTAATGTCCCAGTATTGAAACAATTAATTGGCAATTATGGGTTAATGTTTTAGGACCCCGTACAGGTTGGAATAAACGTAATTTAATTCGTCTTGGGTAAACGCGGCGTCTGATCAGGGCTTATTATAATGTCTAAATCAAATGGTTTAAAAATGATCTTTTTTTTTTGTCAAGTTATTCTCCTTTTTATGTCCCGACGCCCGAAGGAACATAGTTCCAAACGACTGCACAACGTATGTGCATCGTCGTATCAATGCGACGTTGATGCGACGTTGCTAAGACATCATGTGCCCTCTAGGAGAACTTCTCTGTAAGATTATTAGCAGATATCTACTGAGCTAATTTAGAAATTTATGGTTCGACCATGAAGAAATTGGCAGACACGTTTATCTTTCTTTCTACCATTTTTTCTTCGAGGTGGCAGTTGAGTGAGGCAGTGGCGATGTGTATCTTGTGTCACCGGGGAGTCTAGCTGATACTGACTTACAGTTGGGCAACACCTGCTGTCCTTGCAGCAGGTGTTGTTATTTCTTCTGTTTCTATACTTCCATTCATTTTCCTCTGTCTCCTCTGCCCCTCACTTTCATCTCCTCTACAACGATCCCCGCCCATCGGGGCTTGAAGAAATATATGGGCTGCATGATGCTTCCACGCAGAGCTGAAACCGACCCGCACACGAGTACTGGTAAACTGCTTAGAGGATCTAAGCCTGCTCAGGCAAAGTGGTGGGAGTCGGCTCGTCCATGCTTATAAACCCTATTAGTTTCATTGGGTGGCAGGGCTTGAGATGTAATTTGATCCCATGTCGGGTTAAAGTCCCACAAAATTGGAAGCAACGTCTCCAAAATGATCTTTACAGTGTCCACGGGGACGTTAAACCTCAAATCAAACAAACAAACAAGTCATCTCCTCTACTGTCTCTTCTGTTTCTTTCCCCCTTTCTCTTGGAGAAGACAAAAATGATCCACAGGGGTTGACCTGTCGTTAAACTCAAAACAATCGATGAATCATTTTTTTTCTTTGTCGAATTTTTTTACCCTCTGGGACCTTGTCAAATCAGAATCAGAATTGTTACTGGTGTGTCAAATGACATTCATACACCAGGACCTATGATATGGGAAGTTAGTCTCTAGATTTTTTCATCAAAATATCTAGATAACTGCTTGATCTACGACTAACATTGTTATATAATAATTATTCCTCATAAATCAACTTTCCGCAGTACTTTCAGTACTTTGATTTAAAAGTAGCCAAGCCCTATCGCCCAATGAAACCAATAGGGTTTATAAGCATGGACGGACCGACACTCGCACCGCTTTGCCTGGGCAGGCTTAGATCCTCTAAGCGGTTTACCAGTACTCGTGTGCGGGTCGGATTCAGCATCAAGCAGCCCATCTATTTCATCAAGTCCCGACGGGCGGGGGCGGCGGGCATTAATAGAACACCCCCATGTGACTACCATAATGACGCTAAATGCTTATACAACAGTGCAGATACAGATCAGACTGCTCCTCCAGTCTGCTCCTGGAGGAGCAGTCTGATCAGGATCTACACTGTGTGTTATTCCTTTTGCAACTTTCGGACTCCTTTTTGAATCGTGAAACAAAATTATTAAAACTTTAGGAGAATTACAGCAAGTCCTCAAGATGTCCAAATTTTTATGATTTTTACGGTACAATTCCTTCTATGGCTCCAAAACAGACTTTTTCAATGTTTTGATCATTTGCTTTCATTTTGATTAAAACAAATACTTGTACATTATAGGTGCTCTATAAACCGCCTCATTGAGGCATTTCTTACAACCACCATAATCCGAAGCGAAAATTAAGGAATGCTATATACCCTTGTAAACCCAACTTTTCTATAGCCGGGACACATCATTTCCTACAATTTAAACCCAACTTTTCTATAGCCGGGACACATCATTTCCTACAATTTAAACCCAACTTTTCTATAGCCGGGACACATCATTTCCTACAATTTAAACCCAACTTTTCTATAGCCGGGACACATCATTTCCTACAATTTAAACCCAACTTTTCTATAGCCGGGACACATCATTTCCTACAATTTAAACCCAACTTTTCTATAGCCGGGACACATCATTTCCTACAATTTAAACCCAACTTTTCTATAGCCGGGACACATCATTTCCTACAATTTAAACCCAACTTTTCTATAGCCGGGACACATCATTTCCTACAATTTAAACCCAACTTTTCTATAGCCGGGACACATCATTACCTACAATTTAAACCCAACTTTTCTATAGCCGGGACACATCATTTCCTACCATTTTAACCCAACTTTTCTATAGCCGGGACACATCATTTCCTACAATTTAAACCCAACTTTTCTATAGCCGGGACACATCTTTTCCTACAATTTAAACCCAACTTTTCTATAGCCGGGACACATCATTTCCTACAATTTAAACCCAACTTTTCTATAGCCGGGACACATCATTTCCTACAATTTAAACCCAACTTTTCTATAGCCGGGACACATCATTTCCTACAATTTAAACCCAACTTTTCTATAGCCGGGACACATCATTTCCTACAATTTAAACCCAACTTTTCTATAGCCGGGACACATCATTTCCTACAATTTAAACCCAACTTTTCTATAGCCGGGACACATCATTTCCTACAATTTAAACCCAACTTTTCTATAGCCGGGACACATCATTTCCTACAATTTAAACCCAACTTTTCTATAGCCGGGACACATCATTACCTACAATTTAAACCCAACTTTTCTATAGCCGGGACACATCATTTCCTACAATTTAAACCCAACTTTTCTATAGCCGGGACACATCATTTCCTATAATTTAAACCCAACTTTTCTATAGCCGGGACACATCATTTCCTACAATTTAAACCCAACTTTTCTATAGCCGGGACACATCATTTCCTACAATTTAAACCCAACTTTTCTATAGCCGGGACACATCATTTCCTACAATTTAAACCCAACTTTTCTTGAGTCGGGGCACATCATTTCCTATAATTTACAAGTGCGCCCAGCGAAGACTCAGATCAGTCTGCGCATCCAGATAGTCTGACCAGAGACTTCTCTTGCTGCATGAAGTAGCATTGGGTCCTTAGCTATCCTTAGAGCGCACAACAAAGACTCTGATCAGGCTGCGCGGATGCGCATTCTGATCTGAATCTTTGCTGGGCGTACATGTAATTTGTAGGAAATGCTGTACCCCCCAGTTCATTTATATAAAGAAGGGGTTTTATTGGACTTCAAAGCGCGGTCTTGTTAACCGGAAGATTAAATGGTGCAAAGTTGAGTAATGTTTGGACCTTCAGTTACCCGGGCATATAGAACAAGTACAGACTTACCATTTAAACCGGGGAATGCCAAAACGGAAAATGGGCAAAGTGTGCAGTCTAAGTTCCGACGCTAGAGAAAACATTCCGATAGCACACCCGTGTGACATAGCGCATTTTTTCACATCTCCAAAATGGTTACGCTTCTAATGAAAAAGCACATTTTTTTCTTATTAATACTGCAAACATAGGTTGAGAATGCTCGTTAGAACTGCCTCATTGTGGCGGTACTAACGAGTACCCACAACCTATGTATTGGAATTGGCGTAGAAATAAAAAAATGTATACCCTCCGTAAACCCCAATTTTCTCTATGTCAACCGGGGTTTATGGGGATGTTCGTTTCACAGACTTGTTAAAGTGCTGCCAGGAGCTTTACTGTTGACCAAAAGCATTATGTCCGTTAGATCTAAATTGTCAAACCAACCACATTTTTAACACGAGTTGTGTCATCCAAGGCAGATATAAATATTATGTGTGACAGTGATCCATGGTTTAGTCATTACGAGAACCCGCCTATATAATTTTGACCCCCTCATATCCCACTTGTATATAATAAAACTGGCGTTTAATGGGGTATACATTATTTTTCTTATTTCTGCTCAGAAACATAGATTGTGGGTACTCGATAGAACCGCCTCGCAATCTGTGTTTTGAGCAGAAATAAGAATGTGTTTTGAGCAGAAATAAGAAAAATATCACAATTTTTCATATTAAAATTTCTAATTTTTGGCGAAAAAATGGCAATGTATTTGCATAGGCGTGTTTTGTTAATGATTGTGGTTTTAGAATCAAGGTCCGTCGGGTTAGCGGAAACAGAGATATTTTCAGGCCTTAGAGTATTTAAGGTAGTACGAGTTTATAACAGAAAGGCGAGGCGTTTTTTATTCCATCACACTCAGTTTATCAGTTTTATAATTAA
Source organism: Lucinisca nassula (assembly GCA_963580285.1). NCBI lineage: Eukaryota > Metazoa > Mollusca > Bivalvia > Lucinida > Lucinidae > Lucinisca > Lucinisca nassula. The sequence goes on from OY757024.1 coordinate 19,194,612, forward strand.
CGGTGGCGAAGTTTGACATTCTGTTATCTTAGATTTAATCAGACACTTAAATGCACCAGACATGTTGTATTTCAAGACTGATAGAACTTCTACAAGAACCGGATATAATACTTTATTTTCCGCACTGCACGACATCTGAAACAATTTCCAGGCTCTTTGCTTACCCTAAATACCTCAAAAAAGTTATGCAAACAAGGTTCCGTTTTCTCTACCTCTTTGAAGACCAAAACCAGTCTATAATGCCAGAAATCTAATAGCGACGAGAACCAAAATACCCAGCAGGATGCCCGCAGAAGCAATCTACCTTGCCCATCACGAAAACACGCCTTTATAATTTTGACCCCCTTGACCCCACTTTTGTATAGTAAAACTGGTGTTTACAGGGGTAATTCTTATTTTTCTTATTTCTGCTCTAAAATATAGATTGTGGGTATTTGTTAGAACCGCCTCGATGAGGCGGTTCTAACGAGTACCCACAATCTATATTTCGAGTAGCAATAAGAAAAATATCACAATTTTTCCTCTTAAAATTTTCGTTTCAGGGGATAACTGTATTCAAAATTGTGATTTAGGGAGGTAAATCGGAGGTTTTACGGTCGGAAATTTCGTTTTACGGCGACGCGTCAGCGGAGCCGTAAAATGTAATTTGCGATCGTAAAACCGACGATTTACCTCCCCAAATAACAATTTTGCAGTACAGTTATCCCGCATTCTAATGCACTTATACCGTTGTTTTGTTAAAAATGTACCATTTTGCCCCGAACGGCTAGCGCTGTGAGCTGCGTAAAACCAAATACCAGCCAATGAAAAGCGACGTCACGCGATGACATCGGGTTTCCGACAGTTTATCGCAGAATATACCGTCGCAGAGTTTTGACGTTATCCAATCAGACGTCGCGTTACAAATGCAAGTGCATTGGAATTAAGAAATATAGATCAGATATAGCAGTGGACTGTTGAGTAATAAATCACAGCACGTAACGCGAGTGATTTTGTCTACTTACAACTGACCGACACTTCACACACTGGAGCTGATCTTTTTCGATTCTAACACAATTAAAGTCGACAAAAAGGTTGCTGTTTGCTTCGAATTCTCCCAGCGTTTCGCCATTGCTAAAGCAATCCCACCCAAAGCATTGGCTGTAATACATGCATTAAAAGTCCCTTTGTAACATTTTCGATGCGAGCCAATGACGTTTCACCGTAAACCATTAACCGCTTGACGCTTATGACCCACAAAGAGGGTTGACGCGTCGTTAAACACGAAATCATCATCATCACGTTTCACCGTCGAACTTCTAAGATTCTACGAGTGTCGTCAATACAATACAATGCAATACAATACAATACTTTTATTTATCCAATCAAAGGCCATTACTGGCATATATAACAGCATAACTCAATAAACAAAATAAAACACATTTGCAATGAGTTGAAATAAGCGTGATAAAATGATTTGAATAAAGGTAGAGAATACAACTCCTAGTATACGCATAGTCATCGGTCTTTGAGTTAGGAGGCTTTAATGCGGACTGAACATAGTATTTGTCTTAATCGCGACGGAAGTTGGGGCGATAAAATCGATTTAAACCCCCCAGTGGAATTCGTCTCCGCTGACCGTTCCAAGGCGGTTCTTCTGTCGCGGTTTATTTTTGTTAGGTTTGTCTTTAAGTGTTTGTGTCGCTTATTTCATTTTATTTTGGATAGCCTATTAGCCATTTTGTGGGAAAGTAACTGTCCTTTTGGCTTTCCACTGTTGGTGTTTCCGTTTTGGTCTGTTGCTTCATGTTTGTGTTTCTTTCCCTTTGGTGTCTCTGATTGGAGCTGTGGGTTAATTGTGTCGATTCCTGATCATTGCCTTCACTTCTATTTTGGTGATATCTTGGCAAGAGATATCTTGTATAATATACTTGTTTTTACACCAACCGTACATGATATTAAATGTGTTTTACCTATTTCTAAGTCAAAACAGTCATATACTTTGAACACAATGTAAGTACTTCGACAGATCCGTTATTCGTTATTCAATAACCAGACGAATTGAGTGTTGTGAACATCACGAAAACACGCCTATATGAATTTGACGTACAGGGGTAAAACTTTTTTTCTTATTCTTCTCTAAAATATAGATTGTGGATACTCGTTAGAACCGCCTCGATGAGGCGGTTCTTACGAGTACCCAAAATCTGTATTTAACAGCAGAAAAAAGACAATATCACATATTTTCATCTTCAATTTTCGTTTTTTTGGATATAAAGCTTATAATGTATTTGTATAGGCGTGTTTTCGTAATGTAACGTCGAAAAGTTTCTGCATACTTCTTTTCTCAATGAACTGTTTTTGTTGCAGTTAAAATAAACATTGATGGTCAGGTCCTAGTGCACCAGTCGGAGATGAACGGGCTCAGTCTAACTAACAATGACCCATGGTGTCTGTGTATGCGGGGGTGGGGGTCCCTTTAGCAATACAGATATGACTTGTATGTCACTATCTGGGCACCTTGTGACATTGAGGGCCAGGTCCTACTGCACCAGACAGAGAGGAACAGGCTCAGCATTACTAACAATGACGCATGATGTGTGTGTGTGTGTGTGTGTGTGTGTTGTGTTTGTGTGTGTGTGTGTGTGTGTGTGTGTGTGTGTGTGTGGAGATGAGGGGGTGGAACCCTTTGACGATAAAGAGCTGGCCTGTATGTCACTATCTGGGCACCTTGTGGACATTGAGGGTCAGTTACTAGTGCATCAGACGGAGATGAACAGACTCAGTCTAACTAACAATGTTTACAAGGAGTGGCCCTTTGTAAAAAGGTACCACTCTATTCATAAAATACCCCTCCTGACCAAGGTATTACAATTCTGAGCAAGTTTGATGATGATTGGACCAAAAACTGTGGCCTCTAGAGTGCTAACAAGGTTTTTCTGTGATTTTACCTACTGACCTACTTTTTGACCCCACATGACCCATATTCGAAATTGACCTAGATATTGTCAAGATGATCATTCTGAGCAAGGTTGATGATGATTAGAATAAAATTGCGACCTCTAGAGTGTTAACAAAGTTTTTCTATGATTTGACCTACTGACCTACTTTTGACCCACATGACCCATATTCGAACATCACCTAGATATTGTCGAGACGATCATTCTGAGAAAGGTTGATGATGAGTGGACCAAAAAAGTGGCCTCTAGAGTGTTAACAAAGTTTTTCTATGATTTGACCTACTGACCTACTTTTTGACCCGACATGACCCATATTCGAACTTGACCTAGATATTATTATGATGATCATTCTGGGCAAGTCGAATGATAATTGGACCAAAACTGTGGCCTCTATAGTGTTAACAAATTTTTCTATGATTTTATCTACTGACCTACTTTTTGACCCAACAGGACCCATATTCGAACCTAACCTAGATATTGTTTTGATGATAATTCTGAGCAAGTTTATGATGATTGGACCAAAATTGTGGCCTCTAGAGTGTTAACAAGGTTTTTCCATGATTTGACCTACTTTTAAGCCTGACAGAACCGATTTTCGAACTTGACGTCGGTTTTGTCGAGCTGATCATTCTGAGCACGTTTGATGAGGATTGGACTCAAATTGTGGCCTCTAGAGTGTTAACAGGGCTTTTCTATTATTTGACGTTTTGACCTACTTTTGACCCGACATGACCCATATTCAAACCCTACCGAGATATTGTCATGATAATCATTCTGATCATGATTGGACTAAACCTGTGGCCTCTAGAGTGTTAACAAGAAAAGTTTACGGACGACGGACGACGCACGACAACGCCGGGACATCTCACAGTCACAAAAGCTCACCATGACCTTCGGTCAGGTTAGCTAAAAATCTAAGCTCTCGGCCAGATGGTTTCCGAGAAGAAAAGAAGATGTTTGAACTTTTTTCCAGTATAAGTCAATAGGAGCTAATGTGAGCCCTGGGGCGTGGCCAATTTTATCCCAAAGGGCATGTTTGGCAGGATTTATGTAGGCGACCATTTTATGTTGCTATATACTAAATATCTAAGGTCTGTACTTCATGGTTTCAGAGTAGAAGATTTTGAAGCTTGTTTCCATTATAAGTTTATTGGAGTTAAGGGGCCACAGGATTTGGCCAATTTGGATCCCAGGTGCATGATTGGCAGGATTCATGTAGGCCACTACTCGGCGTTGCTACATGGTAAATACCTAAGCTCTGGGCCTTATGGTTTCAGGGAAGAAGATTTTTTTTTTCAATTTTAAGTTTTTTTTGTTTTTTTTCTTTTTTTAATTTTAAGTCTATGGTAGCTACTAGGCCCATGGGCGTGGCCAAATTTGACCCAAGGGGCACTGGCAACTCTAGTTTCATTTCGCTATCGTACAAGCCCCTACAGTAGCAGAATATATTTTATTTCAGTGTATTTTGTTTCTTTTTCTTCCAGTTTGAATTGATACATTATTTTTCTTACTTCTAGTCAAAACATATATTGTTGGTCCTTATTACAGCCGCCCCGCCGAGGCTGTTCTAACGAGTTCCTACAATCTTATGTTTTGAGCAGGAGTAAGAAAGATATCAAAATTTAGTATCTGAACTTCCACTTTTTGGTGGTAAAAGTTTCACTATATGTATGATATAAACGTGCATGTCAAAATTCAAATTCTGTAAATATGAGCCAGTCGATGTTGTAATGATAAATCTTTTCTTTCGGTGGTTTCTTTAATATGGGTCACATAGGAAAATAGGAAACCCTTTATGCATAATCAGTACATGGTATTTGAGCAGATCTTCGCAAAGACAGTTTTTCTTATGGTGTGGTTCATTATACAATTGTGTTTGCATAAAGGCGTGTGGAGACCCCCGGGGGGCTGTAATTGTTGACCGCATATCTATTGTAATCCTATTGAAAGATATTATAATCCTATTGATGACATTTATTAATTCAAAGCTTGAGGTGCTAAGAAAAACTGCATCTGAAAATGTCGTCTGCGTATCTCATCTATTTCACATTTTTGCAGTCTAAAAGAATATTTAGGCATACAAGCAAACAGTGTGGACCCCGATCAGATTGTTCCCAGCAGTTTTATCTGGATCCACACTGTTTTCAACAATGACTTTTTAATGTAATCAGCACACAGCAACTCAGATGGCAATTGTTGTGATTGGCATCTTAAGGGATTAAAACAGTCGAGAAAAATATAATGACACAACGAGTGCATATTGCCCCTACAAATTAAAACAAAGGCTTTAAATTTTCAGTGAAAATTGATATCACTCAGTATATCCAGCCCATACATTATTTTTTTTAAAAAATGGTTTTCTGCATTCTACTCACAAATTTATAAAAAGCACTGCAGATCCTGATCAGATGACTTCCTGATCTGAATTGACATTGTTTGCAAAGGAAGCGTTTGTCTTAAAAAGCATTATACAGTGTTAAATAGCACAACAATTACAATTATTTTAGCCACGCCCATTGCAGAATATCAAAGAATGACAATACTCCATTTACTGTACTTATTCAGTTCACTTCTTCATGACAAACACTGTAGGTCCTGATCAGATGGCTTCCTGATCTGAATATATATTGTTTGCAAAGGTAGGGTTGACTTGTCCAGCATGATAATGGTTAAATACCACACCATGCCCGTTCGTTTTATAGTGAGTGTTTGCCACTGCGTTGCATCGACGTTACTTAGACGTTACCGGCACATTGAGTGCCTGGTGTACAACATGCAGCGCATTCTATTTCTCCAAGCCCCGATGGACGGGTGCGGATCATTTGTTTGTTTGAATTGAGGTTTAACGTTCCCGTCAACACCATTTAGGTCGTTTTGGAGGCGTTGCTTCAAATTTTGTGGGACTTTTACCCGGCGACATTGCGATGAAATGACAACTCAAGTCCTGCCGACAAATGAAACCAAAAGGCTTATATGCATTGGACGGTCTCATTCAGAGAGTAATTTTGGGTCCTGTCCCTAAGAAAGGGAGGAAAGAGATAGAAGAGATAGCAGAGATGAAAATGAGAGACGAAGGAGTAACATCACGAAAACACGCCTATATAATTTTGACCCCCACGAACTCCACTTTTATATACTAAAACTGGGGTTTACATGGGTAAACCTTATTTTTCTTGTTTCTGCTCTAAAATATAGACTGTGGGTACTCGTTAGAACCGTCTCGATGAGGTGGTTCTAACGAGTGCCCACAATCTATATTTTGAGCAGAAATAAAAAAATTTCACAATTTTTCATCATAAAATTTTCATTTTTTTCGGCGATAAAGGTGGCAATGTATTTGTATGGGCGGGTTTGCGTAATGGAGGAAAACGAATGGAAGTGTAGAAACAGAAGCAATAACATCATCAGAAGAAATAACATCATCCCCTCTCTACCATTATCTTAACCAACTGTAAGCCAATATCAGATGGACGCCCAAGTGACGCAAGACACACGTCACCTTTGCCTCACCCGCCCCCCCCCCACCCCCACTCCCCACCAACCTCTCATTGGCTTTACAAATTAGATATTTCATTTAAATAAGCAGAGAACATAGCTAAACAGTAAAACAAAAATGTGATTTAAAACTATAGGTGTCAGATGTTCATACAAAATATAGACTCTATATAGCCATTTTATAGTCCCCGGCCATTGCGGCTTGGAGAAATGGATCGACTGCATGATGCTTCCATTCAGAGCAGAAACTGCCTGCACATCAATACTGGTAAACCGTTTAGAAGAACTAGCCTGCTAAGGCCAAGTGGTGCGAGTCGGTGCGTCCTAGGCCCTATAGGTGTCATGGGCTTGGGATGTCTTTACGTCTCAATCTGTGGAAAAAGTCGCACAAAAATGGAAGTAACGTTGTTACATGTGGGTTTACGGCGTCCCGCAAACCCCCATGCTGACAAGACAACCGAGCGTGATCTCTGACAGGTGTACGGGCAGCTGTGGGGTAAGGCACAAGAAAGATGTTAGATGAATGACATGAATTATTTACAGTATCTACATACAACACTTACTAACATAAAACATCACAATTTGTTGCTTCTGTAGCCAACTCACGACGTCCGCTCCGAAGGCAAAACACTGTTCTGTGCTCGGAACGGGTGACGTGAATACCTACAGAAGCAAACAACAAAAACAACAACAAAAACAAAAAAAGAAACAACACAAGACGCGACTGGCCAGTTTATAACTTAGGGTGAATCCCCCACTCGCGTGAAACTTCCTCTCGCGAACTAGCAGAACTAGTCTATCAACATAGTTGATAATCCTAGGTTTAGCGATCACGTTTGCCGATCAGGGGTTTAGCGATCGTCCAAATAACCTGCAGGTAAGTTGACCTCTTCCATGGTCTCACATTTGTTTACAACGAACAATGATTTAGATTCTGCTTCTACCCTGGTAGGCGCTGATTACGGCGGTCTGTCCGCCCTTGCTGGACCCTAACGCCTAGCGTCGTACCAGTACCTGCTGCTATGAAGCAGGGAGCAGCAGGTCACACATTGTTGTGCCTGCAAATTACGATAACGGGACTAGAAACGAGTCACAAACATACATACTATATCATGCTCCCCCTCCCGGAGAAGTAAGAATATGTTCATGCATATACCGTTATTGCGCATGCGCCGACCAGACATACAGGCTGATTAGTGCATGCGACAAATAACCGTACAGCAGAACTCAACTTGACTGTGCATCAAATTATCAGCACCCAGCGCTTGACACAATAATACTCAAAGTTCATGTTTCCTTACTGAGCACTACAGAAATCAATTAATGCTCACTACTACTGAGCATAATACTCATCAAATTTGTGCTCACTACATTATCACAAGTAAGAGGCAATTGAACAGACCACGCCTTTGCGCTACCTGGTCAGCCGCCAATTACAGGAAACATAACAATCTCTATTTCATATCCTTCTCCGCGACACGGCTCACAAATATAGCTATTCACAAATTCAATACATTAATAACAGATAGAAACTACAACAGAAGATTTTCATCTATAATCCACAACATTTGTTAGTGTCTCATAAGGGCCAACACTGTTTGCCGTAAATTCTCTCTATTTGGTAGGCACCCCGTCACAACCGTCCTCGCGACGCCGATGACGCAGCTGACGTCATCCCCGCCGCTCAGGCCGTTATGACGTGTGGCGACCAAATACTCCCACTTATCATCATCACGTTCTTTATATGTACATACATGCACAAACTGAGTTATCAGACAAAAACGGCATCATTACAAAATGAACTCGTAATTCTTCTTGAACAAAATTATTTCTAATCAACGTGAACATGCTTGTAAAATAAAATTCATTACGGTTCATCATCACGGATAACCCAACAGGCTCTTGTAAGAGTTTGCCCTGATGATGAAGATGTGGTTAAACCCGTCTTAAGTTTACGTCCCCTCTACACCTAATATCATATTGGGACGGAACCACGGTTTTCTAACCACAGCTAGTCACAAGTCATGGATCAAACAAGTGACCCGGCGTTTATTAATTACATTCTACAAAAGGGGTCTAAATGCCTAAATGAATCTAGAATGAGCGGGTGTCCAAACTTTACGTCTCACCAACATCTAGGGTCAGCATGAGACAGGACCTCACTTAGAAAGACTCATTCTACTACTGGAGAAGCCTGGGATCGATCCTGCGACGTCTAGCTGGCAAAGCTAGTAGCCTAATCACTACAGGCCTCAACAGTGAATTCAGAATAGGCTTCAGAAAGTTGGGGTATACTAGAAGTAAACCCCTCCAAAACCTACAAGCATGTTCATACAAAAATAATACTAAACATAGATTTAACATACCTTTCAATATACTTTCTATTTCCCCGTCACAATGTTGTGTTCACTCTTACAACTTGACCTGCTGCTAAAGTGTCCGCTTTTTCAGGGTTTATATATCTATGAATACTACCGGAAAATCATGCCTACTCATATTACCTTGCTCAATTCGTGGCGAGGTGGAGATACCGGCCACAAACAAAGCCAGATAGCAAAAATCGAGTAGATAATGGATTTGCGTTCAAATAGTATATTTCCCATAGGAAAAATTGATGAAACGACCCTATAATCAATGACATGACTCCTGTCAAAACGAACACCCACACAACACGTGACGGGAATAAAAATCATATATGGCACAATTTGGCGGTTGGCGATTTTTAGGCAAATTCTATAGGACTCGGCCTTTTAGCGGCCCCCTGTATTGTAAAAACAGCTCTCTATAAACCACTCATGCATACATCGTATGATATGTGCATGACTTGTTCATGGAGCCGCACAGTTTGCGTACCATATTTCACCTAAAATATTTCACTCGCACCGCCCTACCATATATCTACTAAAATAATTTAGATGTGCATAAGCACCAGAGAGGTTTCCTATTCCATCTCGTAACAAACGTCTCTAAAATGTCCTAAATAGTGTTGCAGAGCACGTAAAACATCAAATCAAACAAACATAGCCATAACCGGTGAGAGTCTTAATGATTAAGAGTCAGAGCTCTAATTAACGACTAGACCGCAGAGGCCCGTTCCATTTTAAAATATTTTTAACATCTCCAGGTGGCCTTTGTTAGAAAGGCCACCTGGAGACGTTCAAAATGACTGCAAATAGCCATTTTAACGTTTTCTGGCTATTTGCAGTTGACTGCAAATAGCCATTTTAACGTTTTTTGGCTATCTGCAGTTGACTGCAAATAGCCATTTTAACGTTTTCTGGCTATTTGCAGTTGACTGCAAATAGCCATTTTAACGTTTTTTGGCTATTTGCAGTTGACTGCAAATAGCCATTTCAACGTTTTTTGGCTATTTGCAGTTGACTGCAAATAGCCACTCCGTAAAATAAAATGTGTTTCATCTTCTAGCTCATTCAGTGAGCACGCCTTACACAATCTGTCCCTAGACTGGCCGTTTTTATATCGGCCAACTTCAACCTCTAGTTTATGTGCTCTTATGCGGAATGCCATAAAACCTTTATATATATCGACATTATTTATTACTGAAAGATATATCTCCCTTCAGAAAACACTTTTGAAGAAAGCATATGTTCTTAACTTTTCTTGTTTTTGTTTCATCACAACTGGCTAAATGAGTTTGGTGCCAGTTTTGAAGCGATTAATAGGCTTCGTTTTGAGAATATACGGAAAACTAGGAAGATGTGCTTCACTAATGGCTACTCCTATCTGTTTTAGTACAAACTCAACACAAGCCACCCAACTCATCGTTTTAACGGTTCGAAATGTTGCAACTGTCCTCAAAGGTACTCTGTAATAAGTCAGAGCTATTTGTTGATAATCTGTGTAAGTATTTACAAGTATTTACGAGAACATTTGTATAGATAGGATATCGGCCCAAATTCACTCAATACAGCCATATTTGACATAGTTTAGGCATCCTAGAAATGCACTTCAAAAATTGTAATTGTAATTTGTCACATGAAAGGTTCTATACCAGTTTTTCTAGTTTGAAATCGGCATTTTTTATTTTGGACGATAAATTATTTACTGCGCCCTATATTTCACTACCATATAAAAGTATCGGCTCTATAGTGTGTTCAAACAGATGCAGTAACGAATCAAGCTTTGGTGTCATACAAGCACAGCGTTTTTAGGGTTTGAACTGGGTTCTTAAAGCCCGATTATACAAGTCTTTCTGGCAATATAAACATGTTCCTGATGCAGAAAATATGATGCCTAGATATTTATATAAATGGCTTTTATCTATTTCTATGCCATCCAAGTAGAACCTATCAGCAGTTAAGCATCCACTTTTGCTAAATATCACTACTTCTGTTTTCTTCGAATTGACTGTTAAACAGTTATTTGCGCAGTATGAATTAAGTTTATCTAAACAGCGTCCAAGATCTGGCTGTCGTCATAAAACGGCGGCTATTCGCATCACGCTCGTACATTGTCTATATGGGCGCGCTGTACATGTAATAGAATATATGTTACTTGTTTTTATTTTGTTCTTTTTATTTTTTTTTAGCTTGAGATAATTATCGTATTGTTTGTTCGTGGCTCTGCCTGATATCTTTACAAATGAACAACATGCATAAACAACGCTATATATCGAAAAAAAAAAAAACGCGGGTTTACAGGGGGCGGGGTGGGGGTATACATATTTTTCTTCTCTATTTTCACTCCAAGCCTTATATTGTACATATGTTTGTTGTTACGAGCAGTACTCGTTAGAACCGCCTCATTGTTTGAACGAGCATCAACGTGTTTTGAGTTTAAATACAAGATTTTTGCTCCTAGACATAGGTTATTGCTACTCATAATGAAAACACGCCTATATAATCGTGACCCCCTCGGGGCACACTTTTATACAGTAAAACTGGAGTTTACAGGGGTAAACCTTATTTCTCTTATTTCTGTTCAAAATTTAGATTGTGGGTATTCGTTAGAACCGCCTCATCGATTTTTTTTTTCGGTTTTTAGGTGGTAAAATTTACAATGTATTGGTAAAGGCGTGTATTCGTAATGTCGTCACTACCGCGGTTATGACGAGCATTGGCAACCTATATTTGTCGTATAAATATGAAAAAAAATAGCACAAATTTTGACAAGTGAAATAACCGTTTTGGAGATTTGAAATATTGCACTATGTCACTCGGATGTGCTTTTGTTTCTTTACGACCCAATCAACACTATTTAGATTATTCTGGAGACATTGCTTTCAGTTTTGTGGGACTTTTACCCGACACTGAGATGAAATGACATCTTAGGCCCTACCGCTCAACCAAACTATAAGGGTTTATATGTAGGGTCGGCCCGACTCGTACCACTTTGCCTAGACATGCTTAGACCTTCTAAGCGGTTTACCAGTACTCATGTGCGGTCGGTTTCAACTGTGCTCGGAAGCACCATGCAGCCAACTTTATTTCTCCATATCCCGATGGGCGGGGGCCCAACACACGGATGTGCTATCGTAATGGTAATTTTTCTTCTTTAAGTACACTGATAGAGGGTTTTTCCGAGTAACTCTCCCGCTCATTGATCTTGTCGACTAAGCAATATAATGGTAAAACTTTCGTGTATGGGCAGGGATACAAAAACTGTCAATGTAACATTTTATCATATGACGTTGCGTCTGAGAGTGTAATAACGCCATGTAATATTTTCGATAATCCACTAGTGGATTAAATATGCAAATTAGCTAGATACGTCCCGTGAGGTTACATGTACGACGTCCTTAACGACGTCGCGTTTACTAACGGTGGAATAATGACATTTTTGTAAACAAATTGTGAATAAAATGCGTTTTAAATGCCATATAATAAGTAGAATCTTGTATTCGTGCGCATGTATTATTGACTTTATTAAACTCGTTGAGAAAAAGGGATAAAATGCTCGGCAAAGCCTCGCATTTTATCCCTTTTCCTCAACTCGTTTAATAAGTTCAATAATACATGAAAACTCATGGAAGATCCTCTATATAATCGTACCGGCGGAAATAAAACAGGGAACACCTCCTTAGGACATGGTGTTTTGTTTGATAGCTCCTTTAATGACGTTTGGCTGATAAAATCCAAATATCTACTTTCTGGGTACTCGTTATAATCTCATTTGAGGCGGTTCTAACGAGAACCCATAATCTATCATTTTAGCAAAAATAAAGATGATAATGTATATCCTATTAACCTTTTATTCTCTATATAAAGTTTGCAAGATTTAGTGTCCTCACTACATGTATATGACATTTGCACAGGTTTCGCTTATATTTATCAAATACCATGTATTAGGATTTCAAATATATGTTTGCAGCATAATACTTGATTTCATGGAAGAAGAAATGACATTTTCCTTAAGGGTGGATTGGGTTGGGGCAATTGACCAAATAAATATATATACAAAAAAGCTTAGATAATGATGTTCACGTGACTGCCACTAAACCGCGCAAAATAGCTTAAGCACGAACTTCCAGGTAACGGTTATTCATAGTCTCGCTATTCTTAGCACCAAATATGTCGCCGTGACGTCAGAGTGTCGGATACATCATTAAAGATCAATAAGTAAAAGTAGGGGTCTATAAAACGTTGGGAGACTGCTTTTAAGAAAAGGAATTGCTCATTTCCTCAAGAGCAGGGGCCAGTTGTTCAAAACTAAAGACGTCGTTAGCTAATGAAGCGTTAAAACTTTGATCATTTAATATGGCAGATATACTAAAATTTTTGCTGAAAAAAAAAATGTGAGTAGCTTTTGCATACCACATTTTTTTTCAGCAAAAATACCAATTTTTTAGATATTTTATTTGCTAGAATAGTTAACACTATGACCACTAACCAGCTCGTTAAGCTAACGAGGCCTTGGACAACTGGGCCGAGACCTTCATCGACAAAAGGGAGCAGGCAAACGTTTTGAAATGAGTTGCTGGCACTGAGCTATTTTTGCTTCATACTGTAAAGCGATGTATGTGTGTTATATTTGTTGCCTGGTTGTTGTGTGCCATATTCCTGCACTCCAGATAAGGAAATCCATAGTTTTAGCATGGGATAGAAATTCTGTTCTAAACCTGATGTTGTTACCAGGATAAAAATCGAATATTCTCGCGTGTTTGATAAATGCACTGGCAAATGCGCCGTCGTTAAGGTTGACGTCACAGCACGTTACGTGACGCCACTAAACATAATTGAATTGTCATCAAAATATGGCGGACGTGACTGTAGTATTAAACATCCACGCTCAAAAATGGAAGGTATACAAGAAAAAGAATCTTTTATTGGTGTGAGGGGTGGTTAGGAAAATCCGTCCCTCGGGATCTCTGTCCGGCATCACTAGGCTTGCCGAGTGATGCCGGACAGTGATCCTCGGGACGGATTTTTCTATCCACCCCTCACTCCCATGTAAGACTCTTATATTCTGCAACACTATCCGAGTGAGCACTTGAGTAAAGTGATCAAATACATGCACATCTGCTGTATATCAATAAATCTCAAAATGTATGAACACAAAGATCTAGAAAAATATCACTTTTCTACTGATAGCTTCCGTTAGCAGAGGAGGCTAACGGATCGAAGAATGTTTGTTTGCGGCAAAAGTATAGTAATCCCAGATAAGACTGACTAGGCGGAGCTATTCAGGTGTTGTCAATGGCCATATTCGACTGGGAAGTTTCGTGAAATTCCACGCAGGAGTGTGGTGTTATCTTGTAAAAGCCGATCACATGGTCCAATCAAATACGAGTTATTTTTCAAATACATAAGCGATCGTGGAGCACGATTCTATTCGAAGGAAAAGTCGAACCTTTCGTGCAACACGGTCGCTTATGAGCTATACGCAAATAAAATATTTGATTGGACCATGTGACCAGCTATTACAACTAGGAACCACACACCTACGTGGAATTTCACGGATATTTCACGAAACCTACCAGTCGAATACCGTCAATATATGTCAAATTCGCTCAGTTCACCAGAAGATTCGTTAGAGTGCCTTTCGCACGCTTTCTACTAGCGGACGAAATGGTCATATACGCCACAACTATGCTTGTGCTACAGTTGAATTCACACAATCGGGTGACTTGGTTTACCTTTTTTGTTAATGGAATATTCCTAAGGCAGGTACAAACTATAGCCCCGCCTAGTCAATCTTATCTGCGACTACTATATATAATGTCAAATTTTCTCCTGTAAAGGCGAATTTTTCAAAGTCGTGGTCTAAAGCTCTAGATGCAATAAGCACGCCGCTATTACACGATAGCCGGGTTTTGTTATAGGAAAATATATATTTTTTTTTTTGGAAACAATGCGTCGGAGCGAGATGACCCAGTTTAGAGTCCAAAACCATGTCCATATTTATAAATGGTTAATAGTTAAACGGGTGCTATCAGAAGAAAATTGATATTTTTCGACGTTTTCATAAATTTATTGATATACAGGTGGTGTATTTATTCAATTTATTCAAGGTTTCAGGCTCAAGTGCCAGTGATAATTCATGTAATTCTACTTGTATTTAATAATTAATGTCACTGTAAGAGGTCTTATTGATTTATGATAATAGAGTTCATACGTTATGCAAACAATAATAAGGAAAACGTTCGCCAAAGCATTTGATAGTCGCTGGCCTGGGTAGCAATATCCAAAACGTCACTAGGTGGCTTCGCATGCGCACTTGAAGTAGTGCAACATCTCCGAGAACACAAAAATCAAACGACCACAGAGATGATACAACGGTGAGGACTCCACAGCAAGAAACACGAGAAATACTGGAGCAAAAGAAAACCAACAGTTAGACTCCGATGGGCCCGATCAGAGACATAGCATCAGGTACCAACCAACATAAGCCTTTACGTTGGAACCGTCATAGAATCTGAGGCCTGGCCCACCGGCGTGCAATTAAAGAGGGAAGCAAAGCTGTCAACCGCGACTTGGTTAACTACCATGCATGCAGTCTGTCGTATAACATTTATGTTGTATCCAATTTTTTTATATCGAAGAAAGATTTTACGAAATTGGGTGCTGAAGTCATTGCGGTTATAAATTTTTCTAAATTTATATACTAAGTCACCATAAAATTCGGGTTCCGATAGACCTTGTTGCAGAAGAGATTTAAGTCCAGTATTGGATTTTAAAATTAAATCAGAATGACGTCTATAAAATTTTGAAAAGGCTTTGCGTAGTTTATGGTACCGATAACCCTGATTAAGAAGTTTAGCCGTTAACAATTTATTACGAGTGTTGAAGTCAGTTACATGACTACACACTCTAACAAATCGAATTTACTGTGAAATATAAACGCCATAGGATGGCGCACGTGAAACATCACCATCCAAAAAAGGAGAGTTTACAATCTCAAAATCAAAATCATCGCGTTTATCATAAATTTTGCAAGAAAGAAACCCATCAACAATAGATAGATGTAAATCCAACAACGGGGCCTCGGTATCAGAAGAATTAGCTTTATTTAACTGAAGTTCAGGGTAGGGGGTGGGGTATATTTGACTGATCAAACCATCGAAATAGGTATTATCAATATTTATTAAATCATCCAAATATCTATAAGTGGAGCTAAAAGCTTCAATGATTTCAGACTGGTTATCAGCAGAAAAGGACATCATGAAGTCTCTCTCATAACAAAACAAAAACAGATCGGCCACAAGTGGTGCGCAATTAGTACCCATTGGAATACCCACAATTTGTCTAAATAACTTAGTACCAAATCTTATGTAAATATTGTCAAGTAGAAAGGTGAGAGCTTCACACACCTTCTGACATGACCAAAAGGTATAGTTTTTATGCTCTTCAGAAGTGAAAAACGCATTTGTTACATTACATGCAAGAAAGAGGGAGTCTTCCCTATGAAATGTCCATTCATTTAAATCATTAAGATTTTCTTTTATAAGATTATGAGGAAGTGTAGTGTAGTGTGGAAAAATCATAAGTAGACAGACTTGAAGCACGAAAACGCCTGGATTTCAATTTACATAAAACTTCATTAGAATTTTTATAGAACAAAACAGATTTCTACCTGATCTTTCGGATACGTTGTCGCAATATTTTATCATATGTTTTTTTGTGATGGAAATAAAACAGGAAGTTAATAATTTGGAGAGTCCAGTATACGCATGTGTCAGCTCATTAACCCATATATGACAATGGAATCTTCCATAATATAAATTTGGAGTTGTCCATTTTCAATTATAGGGGTGTCAGATTTGTTTTGTTTAATGTAAGTTGTACAAAAATGTATGTTCTTTGAGCAAACAGTGTAGACCCAGATCAGACGCCGCGTTATGCGGCGTCTGATCTGGGTCTACATTGTTTGCCAACGTCCCCAAAAAGGGCCACTAGGCATATATGGGTTAATAATTGTCAATGGTTTCAAGAGCGGATAGATGCACCACCACGTTTACTTGTTCATGTAAAAGTGGCGTTCAAGGGGATCAAAATAATATAGGCGTTTTTTCGTGATTTGCTGGTTATGGTCAGACAATCTCTTTACCCATATATACCTAGCGGCCCTTTTCTGGGACTTGGCAAGTAGTGCAGACCATATCAGACGCCACAGAACGCGGCGTCTGATCTGGGTCTACACTGCTTGCTACAACAATGGGTCTACACAAGTTTCTGTAAAATTTGGCACAATCAAACACAAACCTGACAACCCTATAATTGGAAACGGATCACTTCAAACTCATTAGGTGGAAGATTACATTGCCATATATGGGTTAAAGTGGAAATGAGAGACTCAACACTTTCAAAAAACTGTTCTGTTTTCCGCGGTAAGAAAAAAAATACTCAAACAGAAAGTTTGGCTCTCGCCCATCGGGGCTTGAAGAAATAGATGGGTTGCATGATGCTTCCACGCAGAGCTGAAACCGACCCGTACACGAGTACTGGTAAACCGCTTAGAGGATCTAAGCCTGACCTGGCAAAGCGGTGCGAGTCGGCCCGTCCATGCTTATACACCCTATTGGTTTCATTGGCGGCAGGGATTGAGATGTCATTTAATCTCAATGTCGGGTAAAAGTCCCATAAAATTTGAAGCAACGTCTCCAAAAGTACCTTTACAGTGTTGACTGGGACGTTAAACCTCAAATCAAATCAAACAAACAAACAAACCAACAGAAAGTTATGACGCCCAGCCCTAGTCCAGAAAAAAATGGCGGAAACGATAAAACAGCGGAGCCCAACGGGGTTCTTCATGTTGTATGTTATTATGATTGTATATATTATTATTATTATTATCATTATTGTTATTATTATTTATTCAATTTTCATTAATTGTGCCTGTTGCACCTTAATCACCGCTTGTGCTGGTTGCTGTGTCATCACGAAAAAACGCCTATATAATTTTGACCCCCTTGAACCCCACTTTTATATAGTAAAACTGGGGTTTATAGGGGTAAACCTTATTTTTCTTATTTCAACTCTAAAATATAGATTGTGGGTACTCGTTAGAACCGCCTCGAGGCGGTTTAACGATTAACGATTACCCACAATTTATATTTTGAGCAGAAATAAGAAAAATATCACAATTTTTCATCTTTAAATTTTCGATTTTCGACAGTAAAAATTACAATGTATTTGTATAGGCGTGTTTTCGTAATGTGTTTGTGATTCTTTTTTCCCCCTTTTTCCACATTATCATTACCTTTTCCTCTCGGTGCCATTGGTAGAGTGTGATCTTTGATTGTGGCTTTCAACGGACATAGAGGATCTTATACGAGTGGTCATTTCATATGAAATTTATGAAACGAGCCTTCAGCTAGTTTCATAAATTTTACATGAAATGACCACGAGTGTAAGATTCTGTTTATCATATGACCACTTTAAATTGGATTTCATCGCCTTTAAATTTGACATATTTTCCACAAAAACTGCATGGTTGACATGTACGTCGTCAAGACGTTACTTACATGTAATCCCGCCAAAGTGTTATTACACTTGTGGTCATACGATTTTTCTTGCATACCAGAAATCCATGATTTTACCCTGGGATAGATCCTGGTGTTCTCATGGTGACATCTCAAGCCATGCCGCCCAATGAAACCAATAGCGTTTATAAGCATGGACGGGCCGACTCGCACCGCTTTGCCTGGGTAGGCTTAGATCCTCTAAGCGGTTTACCAGTACTCGTGTGCTGGTCGGTTTCAGCTCTGCGTGGAAGCATCATGCAGCCCATATATTTCTTTTAGCCCCGATGGGCGGGGGCCGAGCTGTATGTAATGTACATCTGCAGTAATGGCCAAATATGACCGGCTCAGTATCAGTAGAAAGAAAGAAAGAATAAAGATGTTAAAAGTCAGAATAGAGTGACAGTACAGGCTAAAAGGTTAAAAACAACCCGCTGGCATTTAAGGCAACACAAGACTGAATCTTGAAGGAAACGAATGTGGGCATCAGTGCAAGACTTGGCGGCAGTCGGTTCCATTGCACGATTGCAATGGGAGTAGAAAGAGTATTTGTAATAGACAAATGTGGTTTGATTTTTTATCGGAATGACATTGGTCATCACAAGAACACACCTATATAATATTGACCCCCTTAAACCCCACTTTTATATAGTAAAACTGGGGTTTACAGGGGTAAACTTTATTTTTCTTATTTCTGCTCTAAAATATAGATTGTGGGTACTCGTTAGAACCGCCTCGAAGAGGCGGTTCTAACGTGTACCTACAATCTATCTTCGAGGCGGTTCTAACGAGTACCCACAATCTATATTTTAGAGCAGAAATCTGCTCTAAAATATAGATTGTGGGTACTCGAAGAGGCGGTTCTAACGAGTACCTACAATCTATATTTTAGCATAAATAGATATCACAATTTTTCATCTAAAAAATGTTCGTATTTTCGGCGGTAAAGTTTACAAGCTGTTTGTATAGGCATGTTTTCGTAATGTGTGACGTTTGAAGGGTCACAACGCACGGTGGCAGATCAAAGGCTACAAGACCATAGATGATCTTGTAAAACAGGCATAGTCGGGAGTTGTGTGCTAAAATGACATTTTTCATGTCTCCAAAACTAGTACTGTGTGATATTTGTCATTTTACTAATCAAATCATAAATTGTGGGCACTCTTTTACAACGCTTATTGTCCACACAAAGCTTATTGTCCATGTGAACAAGACTGTAGCTGGGACAAATACATTACGATAACACACCGTGCGGCATAGTGCATATTTTTCATCTCCAAAATGGCTACTTTTCTGATGAAAATCCCTGATATTTTTCTTATAAATACTGCAAACATTGGTCGTGGGCGCTCGTTAGAACCGCCTCATTGAGGCGGTTCTAACGAGTATCCACAACCTATTTCTTGGAGTAAAAATAATGTATACCCCCGTAAACCCCCGTTTTCTCTATATAAAGTGGGGTATAGGGGGGGGGGGTCTTCTTTTCACGGACTTGTTCACGTGATGAAATGGGGTTCAAGACGGTCAGGATTATATACACGTAGGTGTGTTTCCGTGATGGGCCCCAAACGTGTTCGAGTCATTGAAGTTCGATTGCAATATCAGAAATAAATAAACAAATGAATAAATAAATAAATAAATAATAAATAAATAAATTTATCAGTTACCACCTGTATATTTTGCATTGTAACGCATTGACCTGATAAAGATATGCTATCTCAGGACAAGTGAGCTTTATCACGTCAACGTGACATTGCATTTTTATGAATGAACCGGACTACTGGAAAATGACAAAAATGTTATTGTGACTGGGAAATATGGCAAAATTACTTGAAAAAAAAATATCACAGGAAAAATATGGTCAGCCAGTACTAAATATATCGGTCACCAGAATGCTTGGACGCACTGAGGACTGATCGTTAATTGCTAATTTAAGAGAGTACAAGGGGATAAACTGATAAATAGAATACCAGATTCGTGTCATTTGATATCAAGTTTATCAGGCTCGGCTTCGAGAACGCATGTAGAATCGCTCGGCAAGCCTCGCGATTCTACAAGCGTTCTCTAAGCCTTGCCTGATAAACTTGATATCAAAAGACACTCACCTAGTATTCTCTATAAACGTACCGTATCACTTTCTGTTTTGATTTTAAATCTCTTCCTGCAATATCACTAGCCCGCTTCTGTGCCCTCCCTGCATAAGATCTGGAATACATGGAGCACTGCATCCTTGTTCCTCGAGTGCTTTACTGAAAGTGATCATTATGTCGCGCGTTTATTACATAATTCAAGCCATCGAACTGGCTGTACAGTTCCCATGGGCATTTATGATGAAACATTATATATTTTATTAAAATATTCAGGAAAATTGTCCTGAATTTCGAGTATGTTCCAATGAATATTTAATCATATTACTGACATTATTATGGTTCCATTAAAATTAATGACGATCGGGCATTGACTTGATCATTACGATACCACATCCTTGTGATATAGTGCATTTTTCGTACCTCAAAAAGGTATTTTTTTCTGAGGAAAAATTGTGATATTTGTCTTATTTATACCCAAAACATAGATTTTGGGTGCTCGTTAGAACCGCCTCAATGAGGCGGTTCTAACGAGTACCCACAACCTATGTCTCATAGGTTTCGGGTGCTCCTTAGAACCGCCTCAATGAGGCTGTTCTAACGAGTACCAACAACCTATGTCTTGGAGCAGAAATAAGGAAAATGATGTTTACCCCCGTAAACCCCAGTTTTCTCTATATAAAGTGGGGTTTAGGGGGGGGGGGTCTTTATTTCACGGACTTGTTCACGTGATGTAAATTGTTGTTGAGTTGCCTCAGCCCCCATATTTTTATCCATAGCATACTTCAACATAGAGGATCTTACACATGTGGTCATTTCATAGGAAATTTATGAAACGAGCATTCGGCGAGTTTCACAAATGTCATATGAAATGACCACGAGTGTAAGATTCTGTTTATCATGTGATATATCATATCATATCATATGATGACTTTAAATTTGATTTCATCGCCTTTAAACTTGACAATTTTACGACAAAAATGAATGGTTGACATGGACGTCGTCATGACGTTACTTAACCCCACTAAAGTGTTATTATTATATACCCAGAAAATGTCCCGTTTACTTTCTACAGAAATTACCGGTCAATATTTATAGGTTATTGACTTAATATTGTGAAATATTCGACACGAGTCATATGGCGAAGGACGCACGAGCTTGCGAGTGCGTCTCCGCCATATGAACGAGTGCCGAATATTTCACAATATAAAGTCAATAACCTTTTTATTATATACCCAAAACTGGAACTGTCTGCTAGAATTCAAGACTACCTAGCATAGAACTCTGAGTCTAAAATCAATTTATATACCTTTAAGTGGTTTGAAATTGAAAATAATGCAGGTCGCTAAGTGTCTTCCTACACATTGTAAAACCAAGCCCAATGGCGCCAATGTGAAGATTACGTTAACGTTGGTGGATGTGACGTCATTAAAAACATTGACGTTTTCCAACGCAGGACACCATTTTTTCCGAAGTGTCCGTTTGATTTCTTTCAAAGTACACCTGATATTGTGAGAGGTTTTTTAAAGGCTTCACTGATTACAGGTAGGTCATATTTGTTAGCATAAAATGCGCTTCATGTTGTATGTCACAGCCGATATTTGTTTTCTTTTACGTCCTTTCAATCGATTCGCACGACAAGATGGCTGCCGATTTTTAAGATTCAAAACTGAAAAAAATTTAAAGTAGTCCTGTTATGCACGAGACTGCTTATCCCCGGGCAATATGAACTTGACTACGGGCAATATGGAAAAATATTGACCGGTAAATTCTGTACAAAGTCAACGGTACATTTTATGGGTATATAATAATTTTCCATATTGCCCGTAGTCAAGTTCACCTTGCCCGTAGATAAGCAGTCACGTTCACAATAGAACTACTTTCAAATTTGTTCATTTCGATACTAAAAATCGCCAGCCATCTTGTCGTGCGTATCGACTGAAAGAACGTAAAACAAAACGAATATAGGTTCTGACAAAGTGCATAAACCGCATTTTATGCTGTCAAATATGACCTACCTGCAATCTGTTTAGATTTTCAACACTTTCTTCTAAGAAATTTGGAGTATTTTGAAAGAAATATAACCGACGCTTCGGAAAAAATGGCGTCCTGTGTTGGTTAGCGTCAATGTTTTTAATGACGTCACATCAACCAATGTTAACGTCGTCTTCACTTTGGCGCCGTTGGGCGTGGTTTTTCAACGTGAAGGGATACACTTAACGACCTTCATTATTTTCCATTTCAAACCACTTAAAGATATATAATCTGATTTTACGTCTATACCAGGCAATGCTGAATTCTAGTAAACAGTTCAAGTTTTGGGTATATAATAAAAAGGTTATTGACTTTATATTGTGAAATATTCGGCACTCGTTCATATGGCGAAGACGCACTCGCAAGCTCGTGCGTCCTTCGCCATATGAACTCGTGCCGGATATTTCACAAGATAAAGTCAATAACCTATTATTACAGGTGTGGCCATACGATTTTTATTACACGACGTTATTCACTGCTTATCAACGACGTCATATGATAAATAACCTTACTAAATGGGCGTGGCGGCACTGGTTTTCTAACGTACGAGTTAAGTGTGGTGATTCTATTGACATATGCGCGCAACTAACACAGTTTTATAGCAAGTCTTGGGCTTGAATTGGCTCAAATCGAAACAAGATGACCATGAGGTTCTGGTCGCTCCCCTGAACCCTCTGTATTATTTTGTCACTTTTTTCTCATCTGAGTGATCATGGTCATTGGTACTTATAAATAAGTTAAGGTCAACCTGGGGTCATCATTTAAACAAACTGGGTTGCTCCTTGTCACTTCATGCCACATACAAAGTTTAAGATAATGGGCCGAGCGTTACAAGAGGCCATTTCGGCCATGTGACCTGAGCCAGCCATACAAACTTTCGTTCCGCCATTGTCATATGAAATTTAACTGAAAGTGGCCCAGCCGTTTTAGAGAAAATGTTAATAAACCTGCACTCCAAGTGAACTGTGGCCAAGGTCTCCAAATTAAATTGACCTTTGACATTCATACTGTACCTACTCTCATGTATTAGACCGCGATAGTTTTTGAAAAAAATGACTTGAATTACCTTTTACCCTTTCAGAAGCCCCATGAACCAAAATTGACCTTGCCGTAAAACAGCTCAAGGTCAACCTAGGTTCATCATTTGAACAAACTTGGGCGAACTTACTCCTTTAATGCTAAGTACCAAGTTTCAAGAAAAATTGCCTATTGGTTCTGAAGGTTCTACCATATCTAAGCACGGTGATCATCTTGCCATGTGACATGGAGAAATTTCTTTACCTCATCGTGAGGAAGTTGCATGCAGTTGAACTGAAATTGGTCAAGATGTTGTAGAGAAAAAGTCCTTTGGACTGTTGCTGGACCTGCACTCCAATTGATCTTGGGTCAAGGTCGCCACATGACCTTGACGTCAACATTCATACACATTCTTTTAATTACCTAGTCTCGTGTCAAAGGTCACAATTTTTTCCAACATAAAAAAAAAATCATCGGTATACCTATTCCCCATTTAAAAACCAAATCTGACCTTGTTGTGAAACAGAAGGCCAACCTGGGGTCACCATTTGAACAGAGTTTATAGAACTCAGTCACCTGATGCTACTTACCAAGTTTAAAAAAGACATTTGGCCCACTGGTTCTGGAGAAGAAGATTTTGTAAGGTTTCAAACATATTTGGGTATGGCGGCCATCTTGGTCATGTGACCTGGATCATTTGATCAAGGTTGTATTCCCCAATTGTCAGTAAGTTGCATATGGAATTTAATTATGATAATTATAGGGGTAAGTGCAAGAAGGGGCCTAAGTCACATTTTTATAATTTCGAAATAACGCGAAAAACAAAATATTTTGCAATATTTTCATATTTTTCATACTTGAATTTAAATAAATTATTCTGGTGTGTTATCGGGTCATCTGAAATGGTGCAGAAATCGCATAAATAGTTTTGAGTATATCGCAGATATTCATTTGTTTCAATAATGGTTTAGTGCAAGAAGGGGCCTAAGCCAAGGATTAATTGGACTTAGGTGCCTTCTTGTACTAAACAACTACAACAAACTTTTCTCTATTACAAGCAGAAACCTATGTCATTTAGTTGAACATGTACATTTTATCGTATCATGACTTTTTATTAGTTTATTATAACAAAAATCTGAAACAAATGAACAATACATACAATGGAATCTCAAAGCTTTATGTGGTAAAACGGACTTAGACCTCTTCTTGCACCTAAGATACTACGTTGGACTTAGGACCCTGCCAAAAATTTTATTAACCGTCATTTTCAATGCCAGTAAAGAAATAAGGTATAACAAACTATATATCAGATTGAAGATCTTGATATGATGTATCTGAAAATGATAATATCACAGATTTTTCCAAGAATGGACTTGGGCCCCTTCTTGCACTAACCCTTCAACTGATAGAACCGTTTCAGGGAAAATTTCCTTTGAAATGTTGATTGACCTGTAATCCAAATGACCTTGGGCCGAAGTTGTCAAACAACCTTTCCCTTTGACATACATACACATTCATGTTGTACCTTTGGCCACAAAAGTTAAAAAAACAAACAAACATTGTTCTACCTTTAGCGCATTCAAAAGCCTAAATAACCAAACTTTACCTTGTCTGAACACAGGTGAATGTCAACCTGGGGTCATCATTTGAATAAACTTGGTAGTCCTCAGTCACCCGATGCTACATACCAAGTTTAAAAAGGTCATTGGGCCAGTGGTTTTAAGGTGTTAACCATATCTGGGCAAAGATACTACGTTGGACTTAGGACCCTGCCAAAATTTTTATTAACCGTCATTTTCAATGACCATCTTGGTCATTTGACCTGGACTATTCGATCAAGGTTTTGTACCACTATCGTCAGGAGGTTGCAAATGGAATTTAACTGCAATTGGCCTAGCTGTTTCAGAGAAAATGCCCTTTGAAATATTGATAGACCTGTAATTCAAGCGAACTTGGGCAAATATCGCCGAATGACCTTGACCTTCTGCATCCATCGACATTCATTTTGCATCTACTCATATGTCATTGAACACAACCTAGTTAGAAGGTAACTGGCCTAATGATTCTGGAGAATAATATTTTAAGAATTTTTTTTCCGTATTTTGACATGGCGGTCATCTTGGTCGTGTGATCTTAACCATTGGATCAAGGTTACATTCCCCGCCCCCCCCCCCCCCCCCCCATTCCCAGGGCAGGATGCTGTATATCAAATTTAATTGAAATTGACCCACTGTTTCAGAGAAAATGTCCATTGAAGTGTCGATTGACCTGCAATGGGACAAGTCGCCGAATGACCTTGACCTTAAGCATTCGTAGACATTCTTTTTATACTTCTCTCAAGTCACAGTCCACAATATTCCCCCCACCCCCCCCCCAAAAAAAAAATGCATTGTTTTACCTTTTTCCCATTGTGCTTACTGTTGGGCAGCCTGTCATCCTTGTAGTAGGGAAACGATTGAGGTGGGGGATGGGCGGTGCACGTCTTTATTTATTCTGTTTATTCACTTTCGTTCATTTTCCTCTTATTTTCCCTTCCCCTCTCTTTCATCTCCCCTCTCGTATCTCTTCTATCTGTTTTTGCCTTTCTCAGGGAGACGACACAAAATTACCCACAAGGGTTGATATGTCGTACCCCACCCCCCACACCCCCACCAAAAAAAAAAAATAGAAAAAAATCAATCCGAACCCATTTAAAAGTCTAATGCAACAAATTTGACCTTGCCATAAAATAGGTCAAGGTCAAGCTAGGGTCATTAGTTTTGCCAATTTAGCAATCTAGGGTCATTAGTTTTGCCAATTTAGCATAGGGTCATTAGTTTTGCCAGTTTAGTAGAACTCAGTCACCTAATGCTGCATATCAATTTTCAAGACATTTTCTCCAGGATAAGAAGGTTTTTAAGGTTTTTACCGTATTTGGGCACGGTGGCTATCTTGGTCATGTGATCCGCAACTTCGTTCCCAAACTGACAGGAGGCTAAATATGAAATTTAACTGAAATCGACCCAGTGGTTTCAGAGAGGAATAAGTCTGAAAATGGTTGAAAGATGACGGGCGACGGATGGATAGAAAGACGGACGGACGACAGAGGCTTTCCATCCCTGTCACCCCTTTGGCTCCACCAGAGCCCTTGGCTCAGAGGAGCTAAAAAGTTTATGGGCGATCGTCCTATAATTTAAAACCATTGCCCGGCTGGCTGATAATTCTATACTTCCAAACTTACTGATACATGTATTTTAATACAAAAATAACTGGCGATAATGTTCAAATATATTTTTATACAATCGTATGGCCCAAAAGGCAAAAGTAGTATAATCGTGTGTGTTCGTTTACTATGAGGCTGACTCAGGTTTTAGCCCCTGTGCTCTACATTTATAACTTAATATCGTTGTTACGAGATGGAATAGGAAACCTCTCTGGTGCTTATGCACATCTAAATCCCCAAAGGCTTGTTTCAATTCAAAACTATGCCCTGCGGCTTGGTAAACTCAGGAGCAACATTTTGCAGGTTGATGAGAATGATTCTGTCCGAACTTTCTAACGTTGATAGCTTCGTCGATGATATGTGGATCTTTACCGAAACTTGGAAAGACTACTTGACGTCATTACGTGAAGTTTTGGATAGACTTAGGACAGCCAAGTTGACGGCAAAACCTTCCAAGTGTATGATTGGGTATAGCAGTATCGAATGTCTTGGTCATAGTGTAGCTGCTCAGTCAGTTAGACCGCAAGAAGACAAGATACAAGCTATAAAGGATGCTCCTCGACCTTCTACTAAGAGACAAATAAAGTCATTTCTTGGGTTGGCTGATTTCTACCGCCGTTTCATTCCAAATTTCTCATCTATTGCTTCCCCTTTGACAGATTTAACTAAGAAAAGTAGACCAAACAAGATCACAGACTGGCAGGACCATCGTGAAAAGGCTTTCCAGACCCTGAAGAATAGACTCACGTCTAGTCCTATTCTTCGTCTTCCTATCTTTCATGATGGGAATCCGTTCATATTCCGGACGGACGCTTCTGATGTTGGTATAGGAGCCGTTTTGCTCCAAGAATTTGAAGGGGAAGGACGACTCCCCATTGCTTATGCCAGCAAGAAACTTTTGCCTCGTGAGAAAATCTATTCTGTGATAGAGAAGGAATGTTTGGCTTTTATCTGGGGTGTTGAGAAATTTCGCGAGTATCTTTACGGAGTAGAATTCTTGCTTGAGACAGACCACAAGCCCTTATCTTATATGCAAACAGCAAAAGTTCTCAATCCTCGAATTATGCGTTGGGCAATGAAACTACAGCCGTATAGATTTCGGATTATTGCAATTCGGGGCCAAGAAAATTTGGGGGCAGACTACCTTAGTAGGTAATTTTTCGCACGGTTGTTGTGTAAATAGCTGTCTTGTTTAGATAGGCTCATCCTGTTCCATCTCTGTACACAAAGAAAAAACATTTCTTATTGTTTTTTCTCCAAAAGGGGAAACCTTTGTTACGAGATGGAATAGGAAACCTCTCTGGTGCTTATGCACATCTAAATTATTTTAGTAGATATATGGTAGGGCGGTGCGAGTAAAATATTTTAGGTGAAATATGGTAGGCAAAATGTGCTGCTCCATGAACAAGTCATGCACATATCATACGATGTATGCATGAGTGGTTTATGGAGATCTGTTTTTACAATACAGGGGGCCGCTATAAGGCTGAGTTCTATAAAATTTGCCTAAAAATCGCCAACCGCCAAATTGTGCCATATATAATTTCATTCCCGTCACGTGTTGTGTGGGTGTTCGTTTTGACAGGAGTCATGGCATTGATTTATAGGGTCGTTTCATCAATTTTTTCCTATGGGAAATATACTATTTGAACGCAAATCCATTATCTACTCGATTTTTGCTATCTAGCTTCATTTGTGGACGGTATCTCCACCTCGCCACGATTTTAGCAAGCGAATATGAGTATGCATGATTTTCTGGTAGTATTCATAGATATAAAAACCCTGAGAAAAACGAACACTTTAGCAGCAGGTCAAGTTGTAACGAGTATACACAACATTGTGTCGGGAAATTGAAAGTATATTGAAAGGTATGTTAAATCTATGTTTAGTATTATTTTTGTATGAACATGCTTGTGGGTTTTGGAGGGGTTTACTTCTAGTATACCCCAACTTTCTGAAGCCTATTCTGAATTCACTGTTGAGGCCTGTAGTGATTAGGCTACTTGCTTTGCCAGCTAGACGTCGCAGGATCGATCCAAGGCTTCTCCAGTAGTAGAATGAGTCTTTCTAAGTGAGGTCCTGTCTCATTCTGACCCTAGATGTTGGTGAGACGTAAAGTTTGGACACCCGCTCATTCTAGATTCATTTAGGCTTTTAGACCCCTTTTGTAGAATGTAATTAATAAAAGCCGGGTCACTTGTTTGACCCATGACTTGTCTAGCTGTGGTTAGAAAACCGTGGTTCCGTCCAAATATGATATTAGGTGTAGAGGGGACGTAAACTTAAGACGGGTTTAACCATATCTTCATCATCAGGGCAAACTCTTACAAGAGCCTGTCGGGTTATCCGTGATGATGAACCGTAATGAATTTTATTTTACAATCGTGTTCACGTTGATTAGAAATAATTTTGTTCAAGAAGAATTACGAGTTCATTTTGTATTGATGCCGTTTTTGTCTGATAACTCAGTTTGTGCATGTATGTACATATAAAGAACGTGATGATGATAAGTGGGAGTATTTGGTCGCCACACGTCATAACGGCCTGAGTGGCGGGGATGACGTCAGCTGCGTCATCGGCGTCGCGAGGACGGTTGTGACGGGGTGCCTACCAAATACAGAGAGAATTTACGGCAAACAGTGTTGGCCCTTATGAGACACTAACAAATGTTGTGGATTATAGATGAAAATCTTCTGTTTGTAGTTTCTATCTGTTATTAATGTAATGAATTTGTGAATAGCTATATTTGTGAGCCGTGTCGCGGAGAAGGATATGAAATAGAGATTGCTATGTTTCCTGTAATTGGCGGCTGACCAGGTAGCGCAAAGGCGTGGTCTGTTCAATTTCCTCTTACTTGTGATAATGTAGTGAGCACAAATTTGATGAGTATTATGCTCAGTAGTAGTGACTAGTGAGCATTAATTGATTTCTGTAGTGCTCAGTAAGGAAACATGAACTTTGAGTATTATTGTGTCAAGCGCTGGGTGCTGATAATTTGATGCACAGTCAAGTTGAGTTCTGCTGTACGGTTATTTGTCGCATGCACTAATCAGCCTGTATGTCTGGTCGGCGCATGCGCAATAACGGTATATGCATGAACATATTCTTACTTCTCCGGGAGGGGGATCATGATATAGCATGTATGTTTGGTGAACCGTGTCTTAGTCCAGTTATCGTAATTTGCAGGCACAAAAATGTGTGGTGACCTGCTGCTCCCTGCAATATAGCAGCAGGTACTGGTACGACGCTGGGGGTTAGGGTCCAGCAAGGGCGGACAGACCACCGTGAGCAGCGCATGCCATTGTCCATTGTGAACAAATGTGAGACCTTTCAAATGGAAGAGGTCAATTAAATAACCTGCAGGTGATTCAGACGAATCAGATTAGTGCGATCGCTAAATAATACAGATCAACCTGTGATCGGCAACAATGTCGATAGACTAGGTTACACTAGTTCGCGAGAGGAAGATTCACGCGAGAGGGGGATTCACCCTAAGTTATAAACTGGCCAGTCGCGTCTTGTGTTGTTTCTTTTTTTGTTTTTGTTTTTGTTGTTTGCTTCTGTAGGTATTCACGTCACCCGTTCCGAGCACAGAACATTGTTTTGCCTTCGGAGCGGTCGTCGTGAGTTGGCTACAGAAGCAACAAATTGTGATGTTTTGTGTTAGTAAGTGTTGTATATAGATACTGTAAATAATTCATGTCATTAATCTAATATCTTTCTTGTGCCTTACCCCACAGCTGCCCGTACACCTGTCAGAGATCACGCTCGGTTGTCTTGTCAGCATGGGGGTTTGCGGGACGCCGTAAACCCACATGTAAGCTTATTTCTATAAATATTGTCAAGGAAAAAGTTACGTGCCTAAATGTGCTGTAGTTTTCTATTAGAAATAATTATTATGCAAGCCTGTGCCAAGTTTCAGACAGATCAGCCATGCATTTAATGATTAGCAGCCAAAAAGCAGTTTAAAATTATTTGTCTTGTAGTGACCATTTTGGGGTCAGGTCATATTAAAATGTTCCTGCCTTAATTCTGCGTTATTACTCTATATTTAGCACACTGGGAGCTAACATTACGAAAACACGCCTATACAAATACATTGTAAATTTTACAGCCAAAAAAATGATGATTTTAGATTAAAAATCGTGATATTTTTCTTATTTCTGCTCTAAAATATTGATTGTGGGAACTCGTTAGAACCGCCTCAATTGATAGTTTTCTTATTTCTGCTCAAAATATAGATTGTGGGTACTCACAATCAATATTTTAGAGCACAGATTTTTGTTTGATTTGAGATTTAACGTCCCCGTCAACACTGTAAAGGTAATTTTGGGGACGTTGCTTCCAATTTTGTGGGACTTTTACCCGACATTGAGATGAAATTACATCTCAAGCCCTGCCGCCAAATGAAACCAATAGGGTTTATAAGCATGGACGGGCCGACTCGCATCGCTTTGCCTGGGCAAGCTTAGATCCTCTAAGCGGATTACCAGTACTCGTGTGTGTGTCGATTTCAGCTCTGCGTGGAAGCATCATGCAGCCCATCTATTTCTTCAAGCCCCGGTGGGCGGGGGCCGTTTTGAGCAGAGATAAGAAAAATAAGGTTTACCCCTGTAAACCCAAGTTTTTCTATATAAAGTGGGGTTCAAGGGGGTTAAAATTGTATCATATGACGTCGCGTTTGAGAGTGTAATAACGCCATGTATTATTTTTGATAATCCACTAGTGGATTAAATATGCAAATTAGCTAGATACGTCCCGTAACGTTGCATGTACGACGTCCTTAACGACGTCGCGTTTTCTAACGGCAGAATATTGACATTTTTGTAACCAATCGTGACTAAAAGCGCTTTAAATGACATATGATAAATAGAATCTTGCATTCGTGCTCATGTATTATTGAATTTATTAAACTCGTTGAGGAAAAGGGATAAAATGCTCGGCAGAGCCTCGCATTTTATCCCTTTTCCTCAACTGGTTTAATAAATTCAATAATACATGAGCACTCATGTAAGATCCTCTATATATAGGCGCGTTTTCGTGATATTCCCTCTTTTTCACCTTTGATTGGATTCGATCGGTATCATAAACTGTGCAAAGCCTTCAAAATTTTATGGACGTCATTCCGATATACTTTCAAAATACAATGTTGGACTTAAATATCTTCTGCAACAAGGTCTATCGGAACCCGAATTTTATGAATTATATAATTATTTATTATATAAATTCAGAAAATATATAAACGCGATGACTTCAGCACCCAACCAGTGCTTCAGCTGAAGTGCACGACCCGCCGGATGCTTTATGTTTTATGAGTGTTACCATATATGGGTATGGCGGCCATTTTGGTCATGTGACCTGGACCTAAAACGGTTCCCCCAATAAATGCGCCTTATCGTAAGGAGCAATATCTTATACTTCAGTACTGTATTCTGAATCGTTTGCAGGATCTCACTTTTCCAATACAAAAGCATATGTGTCAAAGTTTGACCTGGGCACAAAGAAGGTCAAGGTCAACCCAGGGTCACCATTTTAGCAATTTATGATGGGCCTACGTCCCAGATGCTATTTATCAAGTTTCGTGGAAATCTGCCCAGTGGTTCTGGAGAAGGCTAATTTTGAAGGGTTTTTACCATATATGGCTTGGCGGCCATTGTGGTCATGTGACCTGGACCCCATAGGCAAATCTGGTTTCCCCCATCCCATAGAGGCTCCATATGAAATTTGACTTCAATCGGTCCAACGGTTTCCAAGGAGAAGCAGTTCTAAACTCGGCGAGGCTATACTAAATGGAATGTAATATGTCGCAAGTTCATTGGTTAGATCTCACTGATATCTATCAGTATATCAAAAATTGTTTAAATATTCCAAGCGGTTAAGTCACTATCACCAACTTTCACAAACGGATTACGGACGGACAGACAGACAGACCATATATGGCTTGGCGGCCATTTTGGTCATGTGACCTGGACCCGATGAGCAAATTTTGGTTTCCCCCATCCCATAGAGGCTCCATATGACTTCAATCGGCCCAACGGTTTCAGAGGAGAAGCAGTTCAAAAATTTTCACATTTTTCGCCTCGGCGAGGCTATACTAAATGGAATGTAATATTTCGCAAGTTCATTGGTTAGATCTCATTGATATCTATCAGTATGCCAAAAATTGTTAAATATTCCAAGCGGTTAAGTCACTATCACCAATTTTCACAAACGGGTTACGGGCGGACAGACTGACAGACTGAAATAATGACACGGTGATTTTAGGGCACTCTTAGAAAATCAACCAACTTCAGTCGGTCGCTTTTTCTGCGGGTCATGCAATTTAGTAAACTCATTATTCGATATGAAAAGATTGGGTACAACAATAAATGTTATACGACAGACTGCATGCATGGTAGTTAACCCAATCACGGTTGACAACTTTGATTCCCTCTTAAATTGCACGCCGGTGGGTCAGGCCTCAGATTCTATGACGGTTCCAGCGTAAATGCTTACTGAGAATGAGAGAGTATCTAATTTTATGTAATGTTGGTTGGTGCCTGATGCTATGTCTCTGGTCGGGATCATCGGAGTCTAACTGTTGGTCTTCTTTTGCTCCAGAATTTCAGTGGTTTCTTGCTGTCGAATCCTCACCGTTGTTTCATCTCTATGATTGTTTGATTTTTGTGTTCTCGGAGATGTTGCACTGATGAGTTAGGAGGCCGTCTAGCGGACTGAACAAATTATTTCGTCTAAATCGCGACGGAAATAAGGGCGAGGATTGTGGCAACGTAAAATCGACTTAAGCCTCCATGTGGCATTCATTTCACTGACCGTTCCAAGGCGGTTCTTCTGACGTTGTTTTGTTTTGTTATGGTTTGTCTTTTAGTGTGTGTATCGCTTTTTTTATTAGCTCACCTGTCACGTAGTGACGAGGTGAGCTTTTGGGATCACTTTTCGTCCGTCGTGCGTCCGTCCGTCCGTCCGTCCGTGCGTAAACAATTTCTTCAAACGACATCTCCTCCTAAACCACTGATCGGATTTTGACCAAACTTCACAGGAATGGTTCTCAGGTGGTCCCCTTTCAAAGTTGTTCAAATGGTTCCGGTTCGTTGCACATATAGGTCACAGGAGCCAAAAAAAGATTTTTTTCACCGAAAACTTAAAAAACTTCTTCTCTGAAACCGCAAGGCCGAGGACTTTGATATTTGGTATGAAGCTTCATCTAGTGGACCCCTACCAAGATTGTTCAAAT
Organism: Lucinisca nassula; assembly: GCA_963580285.1. Classification (NCBI taxonomy): domain Eukaryota; kingdom Metazoa; phylum Mollusca; class Bivalvia; order Lucinida; family Lucinidae; genus Lucinisca; species Lucinisca nassula. Next base: position 19,228,540 of record OY757024.1, read on the forward strand.
TATCGTGCTGGGGCAAAAATGCCCCCGCACCGGGGCCCTTTGATTTTACATAGGCTTATATAGGGAAAATCTTAAAAAATCTTCTTCTCTGAAACCTCAAGGCCCAGGTCTTTGATATTTGGTATGAAGCTTTATCTAGTGGACCCCTACCAAGATTGTTCAAATTATCGTGCTGGGGCCAAAAATGCCCCCACACCGGGGCCCTTTGGTTTTACATAGGCTTATATAGGGAAAATTTTTAAAAATCTTCTTCTCTGAAACCGCAAGGCCCAGGTCTTTGATATTTGGTATGCAGCTTCATGTAGTGGACCCCTACCAAATTTGTTCAATTAATAGTGCTTGGGCCCAAAATGCCCCCGCCCCGGGGCCCTTTTGTTCACATTGGCTTATATAGGGAAAATCTTGAAAAAAATCTTCATCTCTGAAACTGCAAGGCCCAGGTCTTTGCTATTTGGCATGAAGCTTCATCTGGTGGACCCCTACCAAGATTGTTCAAATTATAGTGCTTGGGCCAAAAATGCCCCCGCCCCGGGGCCCTTTGGTTTTACATAGGCTGATATAGGGAAAATCTTTAAAAATCTTCTCTGAAACTACAAGGCCCAGGTCTTTGATATTTGTTATGAGGCTTCAACTAGTGGACCTCTACCAAGTTTGTTCAAATTATAGCCCTGAGACAAAAAATGCCCCCGCCATGTGGCCCTTTGGTTTTATATAGACTTATATAGGGAAAATCTTTAAAAATCTTCTTCTCTGAAACCACAATGCTTAGGTCTTTGATATTTGTTATGAAGCTTCAGCTAGTGGACCTCTACCAAGATTGTTCAAATTATAGCCCTGGGGCCAAAAAATGCCCCCGCTCCAGGGCCCTTTAGTTTTACATAGACTAATATAGCGAAAATCTTGAAAAATCTTCTTCTCTGAAACCGCAAGGCTCAGCTCTTTGATATTTGTTATGAAGCTTCAGCTAGTGGACCTCTACCAAAATTGTTCAAATTATAGCCCTGAGACCAAAAATGCCCCCGCCACGTGGCCCTTTGGTTTTACATAGACTTATATAGGAAAAATCTTTAAAAATCTTCTTCTCTGAAACCACAAGGCCCAGGTCTTTGCCATTTGGTATGAAGCTTCATCTAGTCGACCCCTACCAAGATTGTTCAAATTATAGTGCTGGGGCTAAAAATGCCCCAGCCCGAGACCCTTTGGGTTTACATAGACTTATATAGGGAAATCTTTTAAAATCTTCTTCTCTGAAACTGCAACGCCATGGTCTTTGATATTTGGTATGGAGCTTCATCTAGTGGACCTCGGCCAAGATTGTTCAAATTATAGCCCTCGGGCCACAAATGCCCCCGCCCACGGGCCCTTTGGTTTTACGTAGACTTATATAGAGATAATCTTTGAAATGCTTCTTCTCTGAAACAGCAAGGCCCAGGTCTTTGATATTTGGTGTGAAGCTTCATCTAGTGGACCTCTATCAAGATTGTTTAAATTATAGCCCTGAGGCCAAAAATGCCCCCCCCCGCCCCGGGGCCATTTGGTTTTACATAGGCTTATGTAGGGAATATCTTTAAAAAAACCTTCTTCTCTGAAACCGCAAGGCCCAGGTCTTTGATATTTGGTTTGTAGCTTTATCTAGTAGACCTTTGTCAAGATTGTTCGAATTATAGCCTTGGTTGATGTTTGGTCTGAAGCTTCACCTTTTTAGACCTCCCTCAACATTATGCACATTATAACCCTGGGGTCAATAATGGCCCTCCCCGGGGCTCACTTGTTACTCTATGGATCAGGTGAGCGATCCAGGGCCATCATGGCCCTCTTGTGTTTTGTCATCCGTGCGTAAACAATTTCTTCAAACGACATATCCTCCTAAACCACTGATCGGATTTTGACCAAACTTCACAGGAATGATCTTTTAAAAAAATCTTCTTTTCTGAAACAAGAAGGCCCAGGTCTTTGATATTTGGTTTCAAGCCTTATCTAGTAGACCGCTACCAAGTTTATTCAAATAATAGCCCTTGGGCCAAGAATGCACTAGAGACACTGATACTCAGGTGAGGGATTCAGGGCCTTCTGGGCCCTCTTGTGTTTTATATTAGGATCACTTTTTGTCTGTCATCTGTGCGTAAACAATTTCTTCAAACGACATCTCCTAAACCATTGATCGGATTTTGACCAAACTTCACACGAATGATCCTTAGGTGGTCCCCTTTCAAAGTTGTTCAAATGGTTCCGGTCCGTTGCACATATTGGTCACAGGAGCCAAAAATAGATTTTTGTCGAAAACTTAAAAAATCTTCTTCTCTGAAACCGCAAGGCCCAAGTCTTTGATATTTGGTATGAAGCTTCATTTAGTGGACCCTTACCAAGATTGTTCAAATTATAGTGCTTGGACCAAAAATGCCCCCGCCCCGGGGCCCTTTGATTTGACATGGGCTTACATAGGAAAATCTTCAAAAATCTTCTTCTCTGAAACCACAAGGCCCAGGTCTTTGATTTTTGGTATGAAGCTTCATCTAGTGGACCCCTACCAAGATTGTTCAAATTATAGTGCTGGGGCAAAAAATTCCCCCACCCCGGGGCCCTTTGGTTTTACATGGGCCTATATAGGGAAAATCTGTAAAAATCTTCTCTGAAAACCCAAGGCCCAGGTCTTTGATATATGATATGAAGCTTCATCTAGTGGACCGCTACCAAAATAGTTCAAATTATAGTGCTGGGGCCAAAAATGCCCCTGCCACGGGGCCCTTTGGTTTTTACATGGGCTTATATAGGGAAAATCTTTAAAAATCTTCTTCTCTGAAACTGCAAAGCCCAGGTCTTTGCTATTTGGTATGAAGCTTCACCCAGTGGACCCCTACCAAGATTGTTCAGATTATAGTGCTGGGGCCAAAAATGCCCCCACCCCGGGGCCCTTTGGTTTTACATAGGCTTTAATAATGTAGGGAAAATCTTTTAAAAATCTTCTTCTCTGAAACTGCAAGGCCCAGGTCTTTGATATTTGGTATGAAGCTTCATCTTGTGGACCTCTACCAAGATTGTTCAAATTATAGCCCTGGGGCCAAAAATGCCCCCCCCCCCTCCGGGCCCTTTAGTTTTACATAGACTTATATAGGGAAAATCTTGAAAAATCTTCTACTCTGAAACCACAAGGCCCATGTCTTTGATATTTGGTGTGAAGCTTCAGCTAGTGGACCTCTTCCACGTCAATTCAAATTATAGCCCTGAGGCAAAAAATGCCCCCGCCTCGGGGCCCTTTGGTTTTACATAGACTTATATAGGGAAAATCTTAAAAAATTTTCTTCTGTGAAACCACAAGGCCTAGGTCTTTGATATTTTTGGGAAAATTTCATCTAGTGGACCTCTATCAAGATAGTTCAAATTAAAGCCCTGGGGCCAAAAATGCCCCCGCCACAAGACCCTTTGCTTTTACATAGACTTATATAGGGAAATCTTTAAAAATCTTCTCTGAAACTGCAAGGCCCATGTTTTGATATTTGGTATGGAGCTTCATCTAGTCGACAAATATAGCCTTTGTTGATATTTGGTATGAAGCTTCACCTTTTAAGACCTCCCTCAACATTATGCACATTATAACCTTGGGGTCAATAATGGCCCTCCCCGGGGCCCACTTGTTACTCTATGGATCAGGTGAGCGATCCAGGGCCATCATGACCCTCTTGTTTTGTTTTGGATAGCAAATTGGCCATTTTATGGGAAAGCGACTGTCCTTTTGGCTGTCTGCTATTGATGTTTCCATTAGGGTCTAGTTGTTTCATGTTTGTGCTTCTTCCTCTTTGGTGTCTCTGATGGAAGCTGTGGGTTAATTGTATCGATTCCTGATCATTGCCTTCACCTCAATTTTGACAAAAAATTAAAATCCTTAAAGTTAATCCCAGTTAACTTTATTGCAGAAATGTCTCAGGTCACATTGTGGTTGCATGATGAGCATTCCAGACTTGAGGTGAGGAAGTATAACATCCAAATTTCACAGCTACTAGAATATTTTTTCTGGTCTTATTCCTTGGCCAATATGTTGTTGTATTTATTTTGTACATGTTCAAAAAGTTTCATTTTTGTCAATTTTAACCTAGTAACCCACCCCCCTCCCCACACACCACAAAAAGAAAAAAATGAAAAATGCTCCCTAGACATTCGAGGTCTGAAAGTCGGCCATGTTTCATTGTTTTGGTCTTTCAGCACCAAAAGTGTTACAAAGCTTAAATGCCTATAAGGGGCTGTCATTTGATAAAACTTATCTGTTAGGATGAAGAAATCTTTAAGTTCAGACAGTTGTTTTAGTCAAATATGTGTTAATTTGGCTAAATTAGGTGAAATAAGATTCTGACCGGTCAGAATGAAGCTGTCTGAACCCCTAAGCTATAAATAGGCCTAGATTTTAAGGATGTGTATTCACTTAATGGATTACCGAAGAGGTGATTGATAAATTTCAAGGAAAGTATTGATTAAAATGTGAATATATCTCAGCAAAATTAGGCAAAATTGACAGAAATTTTATCTTTAAAGGCTTATTTCAGGACATTACACCAAAATATTCAGTTAGTATTTTTTGGGATTTTTTTGAATATTTAAACAAAATGTGGTTTTTAATTTTGGCTTTAATTCTAAATTTCTTGCTAACTCTGGCAGTATTCCCCTGTAGTTTTGTATTATTTGCAATATTACCTTGCCTTAAAGCTTTGCATATGCTGTAAAAAGCTGGCTTACATTTTACTCGGTGATTCTGTCCTAATTTGATGATTTTCTTGCATTTTATTATGCACATTCGTAGTATAGGGTACACAATAGTTCCTAGAGGGAGCACACTGTGTAGGGTAAAAATTGTAGCTCTACACTGTATATCTCGCTTTGAAAATGGCACTTAATCCTGTCAGACATATATCCAAGCAAATTTTAGGTATAACGAAACAACTGAACAATGGGCTTCATTCATTTATGGCCGTGACGCATTCTATCATTCTATGTATGTGCATAATAAAATGTAAAAAAAAAAAAAAAACGTAAAAATAGCTGTATTTCTATCAAATGCTGCAAAAATATTTGACCGGTAGGTAGGAGAAACTTTTTTATTATTTTATTTTTTCTCCCGAAAAAAAAAAAAAAAAAAAAAAACAGGGTCAGGTCCGTATTTTTATGTGTTTTTGTTTTTATACATGTTTTTCTTAATAAAATTGTCATATGTTTTTCTGAATAAAATTGTCCTGTTGAGACTTTCACTGTACGAAAGCCGGGTAGGGCCATTTCTTATTTCTACCTTCTAACTTCTTACTTCTGTACGGGCCTCCGTGGCCTAGTGGATAAGAGCGCTGACTCTTAGTCATTAGGTCTCTCACCGCCGTAGGTTCGAGCCTCGCTCGGGCCACGTGTGAGACGCCAAGTTCTGCAACGGAAGGTCAGGTGGTTTTTCTCCGGGTACTCCGGTTTTCGCCCACCTATGATTAACGATCGGCTCGATATGAGTGAAATAATATTGAAAGAGCCGTAACCCCCCCCCCCCCAAAAAAAAAAAAAAAAACTTCTTACTTCTAACTTCTTACTTCTAACTTCTAACACGGCCCCCGCCCATAGGGGCTTGAACAAATATATGGGCTGCATGATGCTTCCACGCAAAGCTGAATCCGGCCCACACACTAGTACTGGTAAACCGCTTAGAGGATCTAAGCCTGTCCAGGAACCGCGGTGCGAGGCGGACCGTCCATGTTAATAAACCCTATTGGTTTCATTGGGTGACAGGGCTTGAGATGTCATTTCATCTCAGTGGCGTGTAAAAGTCCCACAAAATTGGAAGCAACGTCTCCAAAATGACCTTTACAGTGTTGACGGGGACGTTAAACCTCAAATCAAACAAACAAAAAACTAACTTCTAACTTCTTACTTCTAACTTCTTACTTCTAACTTCCATGTTGTATATTGTTATTTTTTTAATATTTATTTTCCTTTTTTTTTCTCTTTTTTTTCGGTGGGGGGGGGGGTGATTTTACGGCCCTTTCAAGATTTTTACACTCATATCGAGCCGATCGTTAATCAGAGGTAAACGAAATCCGAAATACCCGGAGAAAAGCCATCTGGCATTCCGTTGCAGAACTTGGCGTTTCACACTGGAAAACCTGTGTGGGCGTGTGGGGGGATTTGGGTGCGTGCGTGCGTGCGTGCCCTCGTGCGTGTGTGCGTGCGCGCGCGCGCGTGTGTGTGTGTGTATACCTGTGTGAACATTTCTTATTTCTAACTTCTTATTTCTAACTTCTAACTCGTTACTTCTTACTTCTAAATTTTAATTTCTAACTTCTTATTTCTAACTTCTAACTTCTTATTTCTAACTTCTAACTTCCATGTTGTAGATTGTTGTTTTTTAATATTTTTTTTTTGGGGGGGGGGGGTGGGGGGGGTAATTTTACGGCCCTTTCATGATTTATAGACTCATATCGAGCCGCTCGTTAATCAGACGTAAGCAAAAACCGAAGTACCCGGAGAAAAGCTATCTGGCCATCCGTTGCAGAACTTGACGTTTCACATTGGCAAACCTTTTTGGCGTGCGGGGGGTTGGGGGTGGGTGGGGTGCGCATCCCCCCCCACACACACACAGACACAAACACACGCCCATACATGTTGGCCAGTGTGAAACGCCAAGTTCTGCAAAGGAAGGCCAGATGGCTTTTCTCCGGGTACTACGGATTTCGCTTACCTCTGATTAACGATCTGCTCGATATAAGTGTAAAAATCTTGAAAGGGCCCTTAAATCACCTCCACCCCCCCCACCCCACCCCCCCCCCCCAAAAAAAAAAATAATATTAAAATACAACAATATATAACAAGGAAGTTAGAAGTAAGAAGTTAGAAATTAGAAGTTAGAAGTCAGAAGTTAGAAGTTAGAAGTAAAAAGTTAGAAGTTAGAAATAAGAAATGTTCACACAGGTATACACACACACACGCACGTACGCACGCACGAACGCACGCACGCCCCACACCCCCACCACACACAACCACGCTAACACAGGTTTGCCAGTGCGAAACGCTAAGTTCTGCAACGGAAGGCCAGATGGCTTTTCTCCGGGTACTTCGGAATTCGCTTACCTCTGATTAACGATCGGCTCGAAAGAGTGTAAAAATCTTGAAAGGGCCTTTTAATCACACCGAACCCCCCCCCCCCCCCCCAAAAAAAAATAAATAAATAAATAAAAACAACAATATACAACATGGAAGTAAGAAGTTAGAAGTTTGAAGTAAGAAGTTAGAAGTTAGAAGTTTTAAATAAGAAATGTTCTCACCGGTATACACACACACACAATTCGCACGCACGCACGCACACACGCACGAACGCACGCCCCCCCCCCCCGCACACACGCCAACACATGTTTGCCAGTGTGAAACGCCAAGTTCTGCAACGGAAGGCCAGATGGCTTTTCTCCGGTTACTTCGGATTGCGCGTACCTCTGATTAACGATCGGCTCGATATGAGTGTAAAAATCTTAAAAAGGGCCGTAAAATCAGCACCCCCCCCCCCACAAGAAAAAATAAATAAATAAAAAAAATAAAAGAAAAATACTTCGATTTCGCTTACCTCTGATTAACGATCGGCTCGATATGAGTGTAAAAATCTTGAAAGGGCCGTAAAATCACCCCGCCAACCCCCCCCCCCCACACACACACACACACACAAAAAAAAAAAAAATATTAAAAACAACAATATACAACATGGAAGTTAGAAGTAAGAAGTTAGAAGTTAGAAATTAGAAGTTAGAAGTTAGAAATAAAAAGTTAGAAATAAGAAATGTTCACACAGGTATACACACACGCACGCACACACGCACGAACGCACGCACGAACGCACCCACCACAACCCCCCACCCCCACCCCCCCCCCACACACACACACACACACGCCAACACAGGTTTGCCAGTGTGAAACGCCAAGTTCTGCAGCGGAAGGCCAGATGGTTTTTCTCCGGGTACTTCGGATTTCGCTTACATCTGATCAACGATCGGCTCGATATGAGTGTAAAATCTTGAAAGGGCCGTAAAATCACCCCCAACAAAAAAAAAAATATATTAAAAACAACAATATACAACATGGAAGTTAGAAGTTAGAAGTTAGAAGTAAGAAGTTAGAAGTAAGAAGTTAGAAGTTAGAAATAAGAAATGGCCCTACCCGGCTTTCGTACTATACAGACTATGCGACGTAATACATATTGTGTAACTTGCCCACACAATATGCTACTCGGGTAGCAAATTGAGCAGTTTGTGTACATATGTTTTTTTCCGAAGGTACACAGTATGCCCCTGTTTACAAAAATGGCCGATCGTATGTATTTGGGACTTACGTCCCATTCAACAATCTTTCAGCCATTTTGGAACGCTTCCTTCAATTATGTGGGTTTTGTACCCCGTCTGATACTTAGTTTAAACAATATTTTATTCAAATATAAGGTACACATAATACTACATACAATGTCAGTTTTACAATGCTTACATTTGAAAGGGATACAGAAGTAAGTCTTAGACTTTTTTGAATCTGTCTCCCTTACAGATCGTACAATCAATTGATATGCGAAAAAGCAGTGATAATTGTACAAACGAAGTTTCTCTATCAATTAGTATAACCTATGAATTCATAGATTATATGTGTTGTAAGATGTGAAAGACTATTGTTGATCAACACGGAGAATAAGGAAAGATAGACGAAAGCAAGATGCAGGAAAGACAGTTTGTCACACGGCATGAATCCCAGAGAGAGTGTATGACAAATTTAGTTTCAATTATTGCTGATTAAGGTGGAGATACTTTTCGTTCTGAACACACATACCAGATTGAGGTATTTAGAATCTTTTAGTATGTAAGATGTAATCCTGCACAGCTTCAAATATTAAAGTATTGGTTTGGTTTGTTAGTCTATGGTCACCGTAAAGCAGGATGTCAAGAGTCAGTGGACAGTGTTGGGCAATCTTTTCTGTCATTACTTGTCTCTGTGCTAGGTATCTAGGACAGTGAAAAAAGAAGTGGCAGGGGTCTTCGATTTCGCCACATGAACAAAACTTATTGTGTATTATGTTTTTGCGAAATAGGACAAAATTGAGACTGCTACATTTTGTTCTAATTCTTGTGTGTAGTATTTGGCCCCTACGTGTTCCGTGTGAATAGTATTTAGGAATGATTTTCAGTTCTGAAATTGATCTTTTAAAACTTGTCACTGATTGGGAGGAATAGACAGAGGTGTCAAGAGAATTCCATTCACGTATTACTGACGGTAAAATGGAATTATAATACAGCTGAGATTTGGCATCAATTAGTTGGTATTGGCCACTATTTCTTAGTGGATACCTGGATATTTCACCAACAAGAGGGGGGAGTAGCGAGGACAAGTAAGGAGGGCTTATGTTATTTTTTTTTTTTTTTTTTTTTTGTTACTTGTATACTGATCAAACGCTTAAAGGTCTAAGCCTGTCCTTGCAAGGTGGTGTGAGTTGAACAGTCCTTATATATGTATAAACCTTCTAGTTGTTTACTGAAGTGGTAATTCTTGCACACCAGAAAAGGAAATTCATAGTTTTAGCTTGGGATAGAAGTTCTGTTCTTACCCATCGCGTGATTGATAAATGCACTGGTTGAATACGACCTCATACGCGCCGTCGTTGTGGCTGAGGTCACATCACGTTACGTGATGTCACTTAACATTTCTGCAGTGTCATCATAATATGGCGCCTGTCGGTAACCGAAGTGACTGCAGCATTAAAAATCCGCGCTAAGAAATGGAAGGTATGCAGGAAAAAGAATCCTATATGGGTGTGAGGGGTGGATAGAAAAATCCGTCCTTCGGGATCACTGTTCGGCATCACTCGGCAAGCCTCGTGATGCCGGACAGTGACCCTCGCGACGGATTTTTCCATCAACCCCTCACACCCATATAAGATTCTTATAATGTTACATAAGGTTATTGCATGGCTTGGATGTCAATCATCTTATGTCGGGTAAAAATCCCAAAAGTTCAGAATCCTGACTGAACTGTTGACGGAGACGCAAAACCGTATTGCAAGCAAACACTCAGACGTCACAGATTATAAGAATCTTATATGGGTGTGAGGGATGGATCCGCCTCTCACACCCATGTAGGATCCTTTCTCTTGCATACCTTCCATTTCTTAGCGCAGATTTTAATGCTGAAGCTACTTTGGTTACCGACGTCCGCAATATTGTGATGACACTGTAGGAATGTTTAGTGACGTCACGTAAGGTGCTGTGACGTCATCCTTAACGACGGCGCATACGTGGTCCTAATCAACCAGTGCATTATCAAACACGCGATTATATTCGATTTTGGGTCGGAACACCAGGGTCAGAACATAAATTTCTTTCCGAGAGTAAAATCACAGATTTCCTTGTCTGGTGTGCAAAAGGAATTCATAACACCCTAACAGCGTTCTGTGTGGGTATGAGAGAGTTTAATTGTGAAAGTGTCATAATACCCTACGCATACTGCTACCACATACTGCTACCAATCGGATGCTAGCGTATAGTGTTTGCAGGGTACACAATATGCTCCTATGATGCATATTGTGAGGGGAGCATACACCAGCTCTACAATACAGTTTGTCCATAAAAATGGTCTGTCTATACAAATCACATTCTCTTAAAATAGAAGGATTGTTTAGGTCAAAAGAACACCTATGGGCTCCTATAGATTTTTCTTAAATTTGCATGAAAACATCTCCTCATTCGATATCGAAACATGCAATATAAACGATATAGTTACCGAGTTCGTTTAGGCGCCATGACTGTGCGAAAACCAGAATCATTTGTATAAACAGCACTGGGAATCCGACAAAAATTGCGAACATTCCATGCTTTAGTAACAGTAGCAAATATAACTGGCCCATAGATGTTGTGTCGTTGTTGTTTTTTCTTCAAAAAAAAAAAAAAAAAAAAAAAAAAAACTGATATCTTGTGCTTTACTATTGTTGAATAAAATGATGCGAAAAAGGTTCGTGACTACCGAATTAACTTATGAGCTATAACAGCGTAAAGAAGTATAGAGTTCCTATAATTTGGGCGTAGTTTGATGTAATTTCTAAACGACGTTTCAAAAGTGTAGCGCAACGTTTTAAAAAGCTGTAGCCTGAAACAAAGAGCGACTAGAAAATTAGCAAACATGTTTCTGTGTATACGTAATAAATAGAGGATCTTACACGAGTGGTCATTTCATATGAAATTAATGAAACGAGCCTTCGGCGAGTTTCATTAATTTCATATGAAATGACCATGAGTGTAAGATTCCATTTATCATATGGCCACTTTAAATTGGGTTTTATCGCCTTTAAATTTGACACTTTTTTTCCACAAAAAATCATGGTTGACATGGACATCGTCATGACGTTACTTAGTGTTATTACACGTGTGGTCATGCGATTTTTTTTACACGGAATTTTCCACTGCTTATCAACGACGTCATATGATAAATGGTATTTTTCAAGATGCCGGTAATGAAATTTTTCGTATGTAAATACGGGATAAATTTTATTCTTACGTTTCATGTTCCACAAACGCAGATTCTGTATTATGATAACTCACCCGTGCGACATAGTGCATTTTTCACATCTCCAAAATGGCTACTTTTCTGATGAAAATCCGTGATATTTTTGTTATAAATGCTCAAAACATAGGTTGTCGGTGCTAGTTAGAACCACCTCACTGAGGCGGTTCTAACGTGTACCCACAACCTTTGTCTTGGAGCAGAAATAAATAAATATATATATATATATATATATATATATATATACCCCCGTAAACCCCAGTTTTCTCTATATGAAGTGGGGTTTTTGCTCCAGCATTTCAGTGGTTTCTTGCTATCGAGTCCTCACCGTTGTTTCATCTCTGTGGTTGTTGATTATTTGTGTTCACGGAGATGTTGCACTGATGAGTTAGGAGGCCTTGATGCGGACTGAACAAATTATTTGTCGAAATCGCGACGGAAGTGAGGGCGAGGATTGTGGCCACGTAAAATCGATTTAAGCCCCCCCCCCCCCTTCCGGGATTCGTTTCCGCTGACCGTTCCAAGGCGATTCTTTTGTCGCGGTTAATTTGTGTTATGGGTTTGTCTGTGGGTGTTTGTGTCGCTTAAATATTATTTATTTTGGATAGCCTATTGGCCATTTTGTGGGAAAGTAACTGTCCTTTTGGCTTTCCGCTATTGATGTTTCCATTAGGTCTGTTGTTTCATGTTTGTGTTTCTTTCCCTTTGGTGTCTCTGATGGGTGCTGTGCGTTGATTGTATCGATTCCTGATCATTGCCTCCACTTCTATTTAGTGGGGTCTTCATTTCACGGACTTGTACACGTGATGGTATGCCTATGAGAAAGTCTTACGTGTCTCGTAGTAAGAAGTTTCATGTTTTCTGGGTTGTTACATTTAATTCATTGCATTTGATCAAACTGTGTAAAGCGAACCGCGTAGAGAGTACTATGCAAAGCCTACGGGAGACTGCGGGAGTATGCTGGCTGTACTCAGGTGGCACTGGACCAATATGCTTTAATAGATTTTCTCATTATGCTGTTCATTTTTAGTTTTATTTAGGCTGATTTGTTTTAAAAACTGCAGTGACTTGCAGTTCGAACATATAAATAAATAATACTGCATTATGGTTTTACAATAATACAATGTTATTGATCAAGTAATTTCCTATTGGCCCAGTTGCAGGTCCGAGGTCTGCAGTATTGGCCCGAGGCCGAAGGCCGAGGCCAATACAGCTGACCGAGGACCTGTAACTTGGCCACTACGAAATTACTTGATTAATGAAAATTTTATTAAATGACACCATTAAAACATGATGATTGATTTTGGACCTCAGTTATAATACGGATGACCTCCGAACTATACAGGATAGTCAATTATCAAAGACTGAATAATTACATCGTTTAACCAATTTGACATGGAGATATCAATGAAGACGTCTGTTGGTATCCAATTACGTTGCCCGGCGACGCCAATTGCGTAGTCAGCCTGACCTTAATTCAGGAATTCGATAAAAAAATTGTTAAGGTAATGTTTTAATGGCAAAACTATAGTAATACCAACCGCCGTTACTTGTCGGAATATCGACCAACTACCTCAATACGAAAACACGCCTATACAAATACATTGTAAATTTTATCGCCAAAAAAAAAGAAAATTTTAAGATGAAAAATCGTTACGTTTTTCCTATTTTTGCTCAAAATATAGATTGTGGGTACTCGTCAGAACCACCTCGTCGATTTGTACTGTATAAAAGTTGGGTTCAAGGGGGTCAAAATTATATAGGCATGTTTCCGTGATGTGGGTAAATCTCAAGACGAAAGGAAGGGCTGTCCATACCGAATATCAGCATGTTTTCGAACAATGTATAGGACAATAGGGCGCTTTTGATTTCTTCAGCCATGTTTATAACTGTAACTGGTATCAGCTACAATAAGAGGTGAAATCAGACAGCGCAGCTCTTCCGGAAAGTGTCCTTGGGATCGTGGTACTGCCGAATAAACCTTGGGGACCTATACATGTGTATCTATAATCATACCAAAAATGAACCAAATCCATCAAATGGTATCTTGTGTCCGTGACCTTGATCTTTAGGTTATGGGTACAGGCGGGGGTATTGCTAAATAAAATTTTATACCTAAATCTATCATCAGACCAAATGATAAGCAAATCCATTATAACGTTAGGAAAAATGAGCTCATAACAACTTAGGATTTAAGTGATGTTAAGGGAATGTATGGCGGCCGTAAAAAGTCTCCCTGTCCTTCATCATAGTGTGGGTTTTATTTTCCAGTCCCTCGAGATCAGTGATTCCTCTGCGAAATTTGAAAATGTTTGAACGTCACTGATGCGGCCTGATTGGCCGAAACAAGTAAAATCTTGTACACTCAATGGTTTTCAGTTCTGTGCTGTTGTCCTTGTTTCCAAAGGATTACTCCTTATTACGAAAAACACACCTAAACAAATACATTGTAACCTTTATCGCCGAAAAAATGAAAATTTTAAGATGAAAAATTGTGATTTTTTTTCTTATTTCTGCTCGAAATATAGATTGTTGGTACTCGTTAGAACCGCCTCATCGAGGCGGTTCTAACGAGTACCAACAATCTTTATTTTAGAGCATAAATTAGGAAAATAATTTTTACCCCTGCAAACCCAAGTTTTAGTAAAAAAAGTCGGGTTCGATGGGGTCAAAATTATATAGGTGTGTTTTCCTGATGAAATGAAAATTTTAAGATGAAAAATTGTGATATCACCACGTGAACAAGTCCGTGAAATGAAGACCCCCCCCCCCTAAACCCCACTATATATAGAGAAAACTGGGGTTTACGGGGGTATACATTATTTTTCTTATTCCTGCTCCAAGACATAGGTTGTGGGTACTCGTTAGAATCGCCTCAATGAGGCAGTTTTAACGAGCACCCAAAACCTATATTGGAGTATAAATAAGAAAAAATGTCAAAAATTTTCATCAGAAAAAATACCTTTTTAGAGGTATGAAAAATGCACTATATCACACAGATATGTTATCGTAATGTTTTCTTATTTCTGCTCAAAATATAGATTGTGGTACACGTTAGAACCGCCTCCACGAGGCGGTTCTAACGAGTATCCACAAGCTATATTTTTACTATATAAAAGTGGGGTTGAAGGGGTTAAAATAATATAGGCGTGTTTTCCTGGTGTTTTTCAGAACTTTTATCATTTAAGTCCGTGACCTTAACCTTACGGAATTAACAATGAATGGTAAAGGCGCATAAAACGTTGGATCTTATCTATCATCATATCAAATATGAACCAAATTCATCGTATTGTTCGGAAAATATGAACTCTTAATAAAAAATTAACTTAAAATCTCATTACGAAAATACGCCTTTACAAATACACTGTAAATTTTACCGCCGTAAAAATGAAAAAATTGAGATGAAAAATTGTGATATTCTTCTTATTTCTGCTCAAAATATAGATTGTGGGTACTCGTTTGAACCGCCTCATCGAGGCGGTTATAACGAGTATCCACAAGCTATGCTTTAGAAGAGCAGAAATAAAAAAAAGGTTTACCCCTGTAAACCCCAGTTTTACTATATACACGTGGGGTTGAAGGGGGTCAAAATTATATAGGCGTGTTTTCCTGATGTTTTTCAGAACATTTATCATTTAAGTCCGTGACCTTAAAGAGGAATTAACAATGAATGGTAAAGGCGAATAAAACGTTGGATCTTATCTATCATCATATCAAATATGAACCAAATTCATCGTATTGTTCGGAAAATATGAACTCTTAATAAAAAATTAACTTAAAATCTCATTACGAAAATACGCCTTTACAAATACACTGTAATTTTTACCGCCGTAAAAATGAAAAATTTGAGATGAAAAATTGTGATATTCTTCTTATTTCTGCTCAAAATATAGATTGTGGGTACTCGTTAGAACCGCCTCATCGAGGCGGTTATAACGAGTATCCACAAGCTATGTTTTAGAGCAGAAATAAGAAAAAAAAAAAGGTTTACCCCTGTAAACCCCAGTTTTACTATATAAAAGTGGGGTTGAAGGGGGTCAAAATTATACAGGCGCGTTTTCCTGTTGTTTTTCGTATATTTATCATTTAAGTCCGTGTCCTTAAAGAGGAAATGACAATGAATGGTAAATGCGAATAAAGCGTTGGATCTAATCTATCATCATACCAAATATGAACCAAATTCATCGTATTGTTCGGAAAATATGAACTCTTAATAAAAAAATTAACTTAAAATCTCATTTCGAAAACACGCCTTTACAAATACACTGTAAATTTTACCGCCGTTAAAATGAAAAATTTGAGATGAAATATTTTGATATTTTTCTTATTTCTGCTCAAAATATAGATTGTGGGTACACGTTAGAACCGCCTCATCGATGCGGTTCTAACGAACACCCTAAATCTATATTGTAGGTTCATCCCTCTAAACCCCAGGTTTACTATATAAAAGTGAGGTTCAAGGGGTAAAAACTATATAGGCATGTTTGCGTGATGTGCACGCCAACGCCAGTTCCAACGCTAACTCCGACGCCAACACCAACGCCGACGCCAACATCGGCGCCCAGGGCTGCAATAGCTCTTCCCGGACTCCGTCCGTGCGAGCTCTAACTAATTCATCAGCCGTTCACTCCCGACAAAACTGTCAGGAATTTTTAATCCGTGTTTATTATTGTAGAAATATGATATAACGTTTACATTTGTTGCCTGTCAAATATTTGATGAGTGTTAACAATTAACAAGTTCAAAAGAATATTGATGAAACTAAATGCGCAATAAATGAATCAGTCATAGTATTGATGATCTCAAGTACAGGACGTTCGATACAGTTTGGCATGCTCGGTAAGCAAACAGGGGCGTAGCTACCTGTACGCAGATACGCACTTGCGTATACATTAAAAACGTAAAAATAGACGAAGAGGAAAAAGAAGAAGCAAAAGAAGAGGAAGGAGAAAAGGAATAGGATGGAGAAAAAGAAAAAATAGATGAAGAAGCAGCAGAGAGAAGAGAAGAAAAATAGGAAGACGAAGAAGAGGAAGAAGAAGAAGAAAATATGTGTCTAGGATATACGCAACACTATTTATTAGCTAGCATGGTTTCCTGGTTTGCACGGGGACCGCACTTACAGGAAAGAATTTGCTCCCTAAAGGGGAGCAAATTCTTTCCTGTAAGAGTGGTCCCGAAATTCTTTCCTGTAAGAGTGGTCCCGATTTGGTAAACGGAGTTATTATTTTTAGTATTTCTTTGGTTTACGTACAAATGAATTTCTTCTAGCTACGCCCCTGGCAAAGACTATATACGCACATCCACGCGAATCAGCGCCACGTTCAGATCTAGGTGTGCATCTGGATTCGCATACGCTGAACGCAACCAGCGAAGACTCAGATCAGGGAAGACTTCGCTGTGTCAGGTGATACATGTTGTACCTTTTGTTTGGTCCATGTTCGAGTAGAATATACTTGGTTACAGATGTTTAAATATGCTACCTTGTATACATCACTAAAACACGCCTATAAAATTTTGACCCCCTCGAACCCCACTTTTATATAGTAAAACTGGGGTTTACGGAGGTATACTTTATTTTCTAATTTCAGCTCTAAAATATAGATTGTGGGTACTAATTTCAGCTCTAAAATATAGATTGTGGGTACTCGTTAGCACCGCCTCGATGAGGCGGTGCTAACGAGTACCCGCAATCTATATTTTAGAGCAGAAATTAGAAAAATATCCCAGTTTTTCATCTTAAAATTTTCATTTTTCGGTAATAAAGGTTGCAATGTATTTGTATGGGCGTGTTTTCGTAATGGTTCGAATAATTCGACATGAGACTGGGGACCTCTATTACCATAATTTCACACCCGACTGAATGCATATATTTATCTTCGCCATTTTCCGAAGAGGTCGATTTTGTTATTCAATACATAGAGGTCGGTAAATGGGTCGCCATTAACGAGATGCCGAAACTTCACGAGAAGTTTTTAGCTCACCAGAGCCGAAGGCTCCGGGGGAGCTTATAGGATAGGCAGTTGTCCGTCGTCGTCTGCGTCTGCGTCGTCTGCGTCAACATTTTCAAACGACATCTCCTCTGAAGCCACTGGGCCGATTCAGCCCAAATTTCATCTGTAGCATCCTTGGGCAGGGGGATCGAAAGTTTGTGTTTTTAATGAAAATCGGCTCATTAGTTTGGTTGCTATGGCAACTTAGAGTTTCCATAGACTTAAAATGGGGAAAATAGAAAAATGGCATTTACTGCCAAGCCTCTGCAGATATGTTGACAAAACTTTCATAGAAATGTTCCACAGGCAATCTGCTATCTGCCATATTATTTTAGGTCTTCTGCTCATTTTTATTGGTTGCCATGGAAACCAAAATGCAAAACATAGACCAAAAAATACTTAAAAAATCATCTCCTCAGAAACCATATGCTTTAGGAGGCTGAGACTTTATGAAAATATTCACCATATTTGCCTTTACAGGTTTTGTGTTTTTTATGAAATTTGGCCTTTTAGTTTTGTTGCTATGGCAACTTAGAGTTTCCATTGACTTAAAATGGGGAAAACTGAAAAATGGCATTTACTGCCAAGTCATTGCAGATATTTTGACAAAACTTACATAAACATGTTCCTTGAGTAAACTTCTCTCAGCCATATGCTTTTATGTCAACCTTGGGGTCCCCTAGGTTGTGCCGGGGCCATGCCCCGCCCCCTCCACTTCATAAAATGCCTTATATCTCAGAAACCTTACAGATCACAACCCCAAAACCATATATATTCTTGTTCCTAATGATAAGATGCATTAAGTGACACCAACCTGGGGGTCCCCCGGGATGTGCCGGGGACATGCCCTGCCCCCTCTATTTCATAAAATGTCATTTATCTCAGAAACCATTCAGATCCCCGCCCCTAAACTATATATATTCTTGTCCCTTATGCTAAGATGCATTATGTGACACCAACCTGTGGGTCCCCCGGGATGTGCCGGGGACATGCCCCACCCCTTCCACTTAATAAAATGTCATTTATCTCAGAAACCTTACAGATCCCCACCCCTAAACCATATATATTCATGTTCATTATGATAAGACGCAATCAGTGACACCAGCATGCCGGTCAACCCGGGCTGCCCTGGGCCATGCCCCACCCCTTTACTTCATTAAAATCCATATATCTCAGAAACCATACAGATCCCCACCCCTAAACAATATATATTCTTGTTCCTTATGATAAGATGCATTTAGTGACACCAACCTGGGGGTCCCTCGGGATATGCAGGGGATATGCCCCGACCCCTTCACTTCATAAAAGGCCATTTATCTCAGAAACCATTCAGATCCCCACCCCTAAACCATATATATTCTTGTTCCTTATGATAATACGCATTAAGTGACACCAACCTGTGGGTCCCCCGGGATGTGCCGGTGACATGCCCCACCCCCTCCACTTCATAAAATGCCATTTATCTCAGAAACCATTGAGATCCCCACAAACCATATATATTCTCATTCCTTAAGATAAGTTGCATTCAGTGACACCAACTTTGGGTTCCCCTGGGGTGTGCCGGGACCATGCCCAACCCCCTCCACTTCGTAAAAGGCCAAATATTTCAGAAACCTTACAGATACCCACCCCTAAACCATTATGTTCCTTATGATAAGACACATTCAGTGACACCAACCGAGGGGTCACCCAATGTGCGCCCGGGCCATGCTCGACCCCTTGACTTCACAAAAGACCATAAATATATCTGAGAAACTGTTCAGAGCCCCACCCCTAAACCATATATATTCTTGTTCCTTATGATAAGACGCAATCCGTGACACCAGCATGCGGGTCCCCCAGGATGCCACAGGCCATGCCCCACCCCTTTACTTCATTAAAATCCATATATCTCAGAAACCGATCAGATCCCTACCCCTTAACCATATATATTCTTGTTCCTTATGATAAGACTCAACCTTATAATAGGCCATATATCTCAGAAACCATTCAAATCCCCATCCTATAATCACATATATTCTTGTTCATTGTTATTAGACATATTCAGTCACCCCCGTCTTTGGGGGTCCGCAGGGGCCATTTCTCTCCCTGCCACTTCATAAAAGTGCCTCATATCTCAGAAACCAGTCAGATCCCCATTGTTTAACCATTTATACTCTTGGTCCTTATGATAAGACATATTCATTGACAACAATTTTGGCCTTTTTTGGGATCTGCCATGCCCGATTCCCTCCATTGCTTAAAAGGTCTTACATCTCAGGAACCATACATATTCCCACTGGTAAACCATATATGTCTTTGTTCCAACCAGGGCTCCATTGGGTCCATGCCCCGATCTCTCTACTGTATAAAACACCTAATATTTCAGACACAGTCCACATTGGTGCTCATTTGGGTATGGGGTTTGTTTTTGAGACTTTATAATTGGTTTAATAAAATATCATGTTACAATACATGGCTGCCATTGGGCAGTGTCCACTTTATGAACTTTGGCTCTTTGGTTTGTTTGCTATGCCAAGTTCTGAGTTTCCATTGTCCTATAATGGGGGAAAATTGAAAACTATAATGGGGGAAAATTGAAAACTTTCAAGAGATATTTTGTCACACTTTCATAGAAATGTTCCTTTAATAATGTTCTTTTTGGCCCATTTGTTGCCACAGATGGGAAATTGTCAATTGTCATTCTGTTGTCCTGCAACAACACATTCAAGCGACATCGAATCTAAAGCTATGAGGCTGATTTGGTCCAAATTTTATCTGTAGCACCCTAGGGCACAGGGCTTCCATGGTCAATTAAAATACATTGCTGCCAGTGGGCAGTGGCCCCCTGAGCTTTGGTGAGCATTGTGGCCCATGGGTCTCTTGTTTGAAAACCGACCTATTAGGCGAAAACACCGACTAATAGAGGCCAGTCTCATGTCAAATTACACCAGTTATAAGGAGTGGTTTATAGAAAACTAAACCTGTTCCAACCTGTTTGTCCAAAAGTTTCCTGATAGTCCGATTGATTGATTGATTGTTCTGGGTTTAACGACATGTTAACACTTGCGGATCATTTTGTGTCGTCTCCCAGAGGAATGGACAAAAGAGATAGTAAAGAAGATGAAAGTGAGGGACAGAGGAGAATAAGGAAAATGAATGGAAGTGTATAAACAGAAGAAATGATAACATCCCGCCCTCTACCCTTACATGCTGCAAGGACAGCAGGCTTTGTCCAGCTGTGAGCCGCCCCAGTGACGCAAGATACGCGTCGCCTTTGCCTCACTCAACGACCCTTTCTGATAGTCCGAAGGTCTACAAAATGAAACAAAACGTACTTCATGTAACAATATGTTCCTTTGGAAACATGCGTTATTGACGACAGACATACATTACTTTATCATTGTAAGTCAACATGAGACATATGAGGAAATATCCTCATACATCAGTGTATTCGATATTGCTAGGGATTTACCGGTAATTTCGATTTCAGCGTTTATAAATATACGTATTTAGATATGAGAAAATATGACATTTGCCAATACAGGTTGTATAGCATCCCAGCAGACACTCAACGTTGAACTAACGCTGAAACGTTGTTTCAACGTTAATTCAACGTTGAGTCAACGTTTTGTGCCTGCAGGGATATTTAAGGAGAATGGACACACCTGACACATTTTCCCGCCATTTTGCAAAGGGAGACAACTTACGGGACTCCCTATTCGCTTTTCTATAGGCTCAGCCCTGCTGAAAAGGAAGCCGTCTCTTAATGGAAAGAATTAGCTTCTCAGGAGCAAATTGTTTCCTTTAAGGGTTGACCCCTATTGGCATGAAAGACAAAAATACTTTTGCAGGAGTTGCCTTCCCTGAAGGTGTTCCCATTCCCATTAACAACAGTAATTACAGAAAATCAAGATTAGACTATATTGCATAGTGCTTTCAGACCATTGATTCCATTGTGATAGTTTGAAAATACTTTAGAGTAACTGATGAGGCCTACTGGCCGAAATTAGCAAGTCTGGCCTAGAAAAATCTTAAACGGTACATTCTGTGGTGCATTCCTTGCTGCATGGTTCAACATGCATATAGAATATGATTCAACGACATTTTTGTCAGAAACCGAAACATATACATGTACTATTTCGCGCTCGACAGAATTATGCAAAACAGCGATAGGGTCCGACTCTCGCACCGTTTTGCCTAGGCAGGCTTAGATCCTCTAAGGGTTTACCAGCACTCAGTGATTACCAGTACTCGTGTGCGGGTCGGTTTCAGCTCTGCGTGGAAGCATCATGCGGTCCATCTATTTCTTCAAGCCCCGACGGGCGAGGGTCGGTTCGATGGATGAATTAAAAGTTTTATACTTTGATAAAATCCCAGAACTCTTTCACACAGCGACAGGTTGTAATATAAACTGCCGTCAAAGACCACGTTTTGAACCTGTGGATTACGTCATTTCATATAAAGTGACGTCAACAGCGTTAAATTAAAAGATGGGGAACTGCTCAAAACGTAAATGTTTGAAGCCAAATAAATTGAATTTAAAGACTTGACTTTTTTTTCTCGAAAGTTGACAGCTTCTAATTGAATAATCATTCCGCCGTGGCCGTTGGTACCTTCGAAATAATTCCTATCATTTACCACTTTGGTGGCATTTTAAACATTTCGATGACAAAATTGGAATTTTGGGAAATGAATTATCATTTTGTGGTCTAACATCCGGCGAATCACTTAACAACTTAGCTTCATGCAGTTTGCGAGTGATTCTCCGGAGTTTGCACATCGAAATAAAAATCCACAAAAAAAATAAAAATAACCAGTGCCTCAGCTGAAGTGCACGACCCGCCGGATGCCTATAGCTTTATGAGTGTTACCATATATGGGTATGGCGGCCATTTTGGTCATGTGACCTGGAACTAAAACGGTTCCCCCAATAAATGCGCCTTATCGTAAGGAGCAAAAATATATCTTATACTTTAGTACTGTATTCTGAATCGTTTGCAGGATGAAATGCATTCTAACTTTTCCAATACAAAAGCATATGTGTCAAAGTTTGACCTAGGCACAAAGAATGTCAAGGTCAACCCAGGGTCACCATTTCAGCACTTTATGATGGGCCTACGTCCCAGATGCTATTTATCTAGTTTCGTGGAAATCTACCCAGTGGTTCTGGAGAAGACCAGTTTTGAAGGCTTTTTACCATATATGGCTTGGCGGCCATTTTGGTCATGTGACCTGGACCCCATGAGCAAATTTTGGTTTTACCCATCCCATATGAAATTTGACTTCAATCGGACCAACGGTTTCCGAGGAGAAGCAGTTCGAAAATTTTCACATTTTTCGCCTCGGCGAGGCTATACTAAATGGAATGTAATATTTGGCAAGTTTATTGGTTAGATCTCATTGACATCTATCGGGGGGGGGGGGGGGGGGGGGGGGGGGGAAAGAGAGAACTTGTGGCCCATCCAATTGCATTTATTGAGTTGCAATAAATATGATTAAACTTGTGTTATTATTATGACATTAGGAAAACATGTCCGTAAGAAATAATGGCGTCCAACACTGTGTCAGGGGGGTGGGGGAGAGAACTTGTGGCCCATCCAATTGCATTTATTGAGTTGCAATAAATATGATTAAACTTGCGTTATTATTATGACATTAGGAAAACATGTCCGTAAGAAATAATGGCGTCCAACACTGTGTCAGAAAATGATAAATATTAGGTAAAAATGATAACATTTTTATTATATCTGCTTTCAACATAGATTGTGGGTTCTCATTAGAACCGCCTCATTGAGGCGGTTCTAACGAGTACCCACAATCTATGTTTTTGAGCAAAAATAAGGCAGATAATGTATTCCCCAGTAAACCCCACTTTTCTCTATATAAAGTGGGGTTTAGGGGGGTATTCATTTCACGGACGTGTTATCGTGATGATAAATATCGCTCCTAAGTATAGCCTACAAAGTGGGGATCACTGTCACACGAGAGAATTTGGTCCCCAGCAGTTCCTGATTTAGGGCATCTTTGCACTAATACCAGTAGTTAGCCATTTAAAGGTGCATTATTGAGCTACCGGGTCTCAAAATTTTTTTTCTGCTTTTTTTGTTCTTCAATGCATACTCCTTTGTCATGTGTACACTTTTGTAGCCAAATACAGCTTCAGAACTTTGTGAAAATGGTCGTTTTCATTCGTGTTTACCCTTCGCTCTGAACATATGTTTGGAATTTCTGTTCTAAAAATAAATCTGTCACTTTACACATACATGGCGACAGTATCATCTCTGAGTGTCAATAATTATGGCATGGTATTCAGCGTCATATTTTTTCCGATTCAGGCATGGCCTAAGCAAACAAGGCCAAAAATGAACGTCGCATAACGTCATATATGGGGATTCTATTTTTGTCACGAGCTAAAAATAGATCTAACTAGTGTTCGAAACCTAGTTAGGGAATCCTTCTCAAATTCGTTTACCTGTCATTATAATTGTTCGCATTTTTGCATAAAATGCATTCATTTGTATTGTTTTAAAGAAAAATACCGGCTGTATGTATTTTATTTTTGGAAGCATTTTTTCCGGATAGCTCAATAATGCACCTTTAAAATACCTATATTTGTATTCTTGTAGTTAACCTACATTCTTTTCTTTCTTTTTTTTTCAAATCTTTTTCTTGATTCCGACGTACCAAGAATCAATATAATATTGTTTGGGTTCTTTGCGAGACTTTGTAGGGATGCTTTTACTAAATTGAAAAGATTATCGACAAGAAATCCGTGCAAAATAAAATTTCTGTTTTTATCGATACTGCACTGTGAGCATATGTGGAATTCCTAGTTTCTTTTTACTGTACAGATTGCGAGGTGAACCTTGAAGAAATGAACATAGTAAATACAGTGAAATTCCGCCCCAGCAGGCACATGACGTATTTGTGACGTCACATCAACGTTCGTGCATCGTCATGACTTATGCAACGTCCCATCTACGTCGGTGCAACGTCGTGACGTTGCACCGACGTTGATTTGACGTTGCCCTTACGACGTGTGCCTGCTGGGGCTGTTAAGACCACCCCATATAAGGATTAACGCTGCTTTAAAAAGCTTTTTAGAAGGTTTCGGTTGCGTATTCCTTCTAAAACCACTGTCCTCTGGTAAGTGACCATCTTTGGGACTGTTCAAAAGTGGTCTTATAGACCACATTATAACAGTCCCAAAGGTGGTCTTAATGTGGGAATTTTACTGTTTGTTCTGAAAAGGGGTATCCTTGGTAGCAAGTAAGAAAACACGGAAGTCACACATATTTAATGTACAGGTTTTTCTAGGCCTGACTACTTTCGGTAACAGTCCGAGAACACGCCTATATAATTTTGACCCCCTCATACCCCACTTTTATATAGTAAAACTGGGGTTTAAGGGGGTATACATTATTTTTTCTTATTTCTGCTCAAAAACAGAGATTGTGGGTACTCGATAGAACCGCCTCGTCGAGGAGGTTCTATCGAGTCCCCTCAATCTATGTTTTGAGCAGAAATAAGAAAAATATCACAGACGATGCGGTTGTATAGAGTACCGACAATCTATGTTTTTGAGCAGAAATAAGAAAAATATCACAATTTTTCATGTTAAAATTTCTAACTTTTTGCCAAAAATTGGCAATATATTTGTATAGGCGTGTTTTCGTAATGAATAAGCCCTTATCAGTGACACTTACTTATTTTCAAAATTCCACAATGAATCAATGCCCAGAAAGACTAGGAAATATTATCTAAATATAATCTAAACTGTGATGAAGGGCAAGGAGCCATTTTACGGCCGCCACACATTCCCTCACCAGCCTTAGACATAGGTTGTGGGTACTCGTTATAACCGCCTCAATGCAAACAGCATAAATTAGAAATGTACAGTCGAACTTCATTGGCTCGAACACGTTTGGGACCATGAAAATCTGTTCGAGACAGGGGTAGTTCGAATCACTGAAGGTTACCTCTAGGAGGCATAACGGGGTTAATTTTTTCGGACATCTTTTCGGTATTCCATGATAAAAATGAATGTTATGTGTACTCGTTGGAATCGCTTCGAAGAGGCGATTATAATGCGCACACACAGCATACATTTGCAAGATAAAAGTCGAAAATCACCTTAATTTTCCCACACTACTTCTTTTGTAGAGGAATTCCCTAGGGACCGAAAATGGGTTCGACTCAGCCATGGTAAACGAGCCATCGGTGTTCAAGCCATCGAAGTTTCACTGTATCACGGATTTTCATCAGAAAAAAGTAGCCATTATGGATATGTCAATAATGCTCCATGTGCTATGTTATCCTAATGACAAATATAAGTCCAGATTCTTCATCTCCTATAGCAGGTGCTGCGATATGCAAAAAGTGGTCTTTTTTCGCGGGGGGGGGGGGGGGGGGTTACGGCCCTTTCAAGATTATTTCACTCATATCGAGCCGATCGTTGATCAGAGGTGGGCGAAAACCGGAATACCCGGAGAAAAACCACCTGACCTTCCGTTGCAGAACTTGGCGTTTCACATGTAACCCGAGCGAGGCTCGAGCCACAGCGGTGAGAGACCTAATGATCAAGAGTCAGCGCTCTTAACGACGAGGCCAGGAGGCCCGTCAAAAAGTGGTCTACCTGTAATGTATGCTCGGGTCCAAAGACAACATTTAGTTTATACTAATTTATTTTAGTTCGTTCGAGCTTTTTTAATCGCATTCGAACACACATTCCGGATGTTTCCACACGCGCGAGAGAGAGGCAGTGACTATTACACCACTGCTACCCATTTACACCTGGGTGGGGGGAGGCAGTGTCATTACGTGTCTTGCCCAAGGACACACCTCGATACCGGGTGCCGGATTCGAACGCACAACCTGTCGATCTTTAGTCGAACGCGTTAACCACTGCGCTATCGAGGTTGACAATATTTGTCCTTTTCTGGTTTAAATTTTAAAGCCCTTTTAAGATTATTTCACTTATTTCGAGCAGATCGTTATTCAGAGTTGGGCGAAGTCCCGAGTGCCTGGAGAAAAATCACATGACCTAATATCATACTAATATTAATCTTATTACAGTAACATTAATAAGGATCAATACTTAACCCTTGTCCTGCTGAATATTCATATATGCCACACCCACTACCGATTATCAACCAATCAGATTACTTCGTGCAAATTATTGCAACAAATGCACAATCTGAATGGCAAACAATGTAGATCTTGATCAGATGGCTTCGTTAGAAGCCATCTGATCTTGATCTTCATTGTTTGGAAAATAAGGCATATCCGGGCTCAGCAGGACAAGGGTTAACAACCATAAATACTACATTACAGTTTGAAATAAAATGACTAGTGTCCAAAACCTAGGCAATTGGTCGATCAGAAATTATTCTGGTATAATGTAAATAAAACCACTGAAAAGTGAACATCGATCTTTTCCATTTACATGTATAATGCATTATGACAGCAAAGTCACAAGTTTTCGATACATTAAGCGTTTTGGTTATCTGACAAAATAAAGAAACAAGAGCTGTCGCAAGACAGCATAGCTCGCCTTTTTCGCGCCTTCAAGATGTAAGATAAAACTACTGAACCATGAAATATAGGTCACACTCACCTACATATATTTCAAGGTCAATCATCAGGTCACATGGAACATATATTCCAGATATTGCATTTCCGAATCAAATAGCGTCTGAATTATAAGGCAAAACCACTGAACCATGAAAATAAGCCACATTGACCTAGATTTATTTCTATGTCAATCATCTGATCACATAGAACTTAAATTTCAAATGTGGAGTTTCTCCAAGAAATAGTACAAAAATATATGGCAGAATCACTGAATCATGAAATATAGGTCACAACGACCTAGATAAATTTTTTGTCATCCATCGGGTCACATGGAATTGATTTCAGATATGAAGTTTCTCCATCAAACAGTATTCAAGATATAAGGCAGGGTCACTGAACCATGAAATATAGGCCTCACTGACCTACATATAATTTGAAGTCAATCATCTGGTTGCATTGAAGTAAAATCCCAGGTAGAACATTTCTCCATCAAAATAGTATTCAAGATAATAGGCAAAATCACTGAACCATGAAATATAGGTCACACTGGCCTAGATATATATTGAGGTCAATCATGGGGTCACATGGAATAAATAATCAGGTATGACGTTTCTCCATCAAATAGTATTCAAGATAATAGGCAAAATCACTGAACCATGAAATATAGGTCACACTGACCTACATATATTTTGAGGTCAATCATGGAGGCACATGGAACAAACAATCAAGGTATGACATTTCTCCATCGAATAGTATTCACGATAATAGGCAAATCACTGGACCATGAAATATAGATCACACTGGCCTAGATATATTTTGTGGTCAGTTATCGGGTCACATGGAACTAATAATCCAGGTATGACATTTCACCACCAAATAGTATTCACGATAATAGGCAAAATCACTGAGCCATGTAAGTAATAAATCACAGTTTGCTAGTCAGTTGTAAAGTAGATCAAATCACGTGCGCGTAGCGCGCGTGATTTGTCAACTTACAACTGGCCGAAAAACTGTGATTTATTACTCAATAAATCACGGACTACAGCTGATCTATTTCGAATCTAACAAGTTGAAATCGGCAATTATGTTGTTTCCTTCAAATTCTCATTAACTTTCGCCATTATTAGAAGGAATCCCGCAAAAAGTATTGACTTTAACACATGCATTCATGTCCTTTAGTAACGTTTTCGATGCGAGAAAGTGACATTACAAAGTCTAAGGTCAATGAATCTACGAGTGACGTCATAAATCGGCAGCTTTTAATGACGTCTCTCGTCACGCTCTTCCGCCCCGTGATTTGTTGCACAGTAATTCGCAGTTCCTTTCCATTGCCGATAAAGATAAAGATAAAGAAGCTTTATCTAACGTCGCATATCCGCCGAAACAAGTAACATAAGCTCTGTAGAGCTTTTATTGCCTATATAGGCGCGCTGTGTGAGAATTTGGAATTTAACGGCCCAGTCAACACTTTTTAGGTCAATGTTTAGTTGAACTAACGACACTTCCTTGGCAAACTTATACATAAGCGGTTAACCAGTTTTTCGCCAGAAACTGACAACTGCCCTTCTTGAATCAGCAGATTCATCTCTTATCTTTTCGGTTATGCCCTATCCGTAGTCTCTTTTAGCCTGAACATGACTCTGTTGAATTCGATATGAATTTGGGACAGCTTTTCTGGTAGTTTTATAAGTTTAAACCTTAACCATTTTTGTACCAAATGGAATCTTCCTCCTTATATATAACAGGAGTCCATTTCAAAACTTAGGGGTGTCAGCTTGTGTTTTATACAAAATTAATTTGAAAAATGGCTGAACTTTCTGCAAACAGTGTAGACCTTGATCAGACGCTGCGTTCTGCAGCGTCTGATCTGGGCCTGCACTGTTTGCCAGGCTACCCGTTTTAGGGTTTCTGGTACTAAATGGGTAAAGACGCCAAGAAAAAACGCATCTGAAAATGGCGTGTGTAAATGTCGTTTTCTGAATCTACTAATCGCGGTTTGCTTTGCGTGCGACAAAAACACTTAAAGTGACCAGCAGACATGCAGCAAACGACAAATGTTGTGATTGATGTCCTTCTCAAACATTCGAATATCAGCACATCGAGGTCATACGTGTTGGAGGAAATCGGAATACCTTGGATAGCCACTTACCTTGGAGGGCGACCACTGCCTTGTCACATTGTCGACGCCGAGCATCGAACCCTGTCCCAGCAGCGACAAAAAGGACATGCTCTTGTGCTATCCAAACTAAACAGAGTTCTGTGCTCATTGGAAGAACCCGACAAATGCTGTTCTTACATGTACAAGATAGAGGATATTTACTTTTTTGAGAAGAATACCAAAATATTACATCGAGTGTGTTGAAAATATCAGACTTTTAAGGAATGCGAAGTAGTCGCACTTGTGAAAATTCGAATGTTGTTAAAAGCATTTAGTCTTGATAATTGAGGACTATCAAGTCATTACATAATATTATGTAGCCCTCAGTGCTGACTGAAGAGAAGTCCTCTGTCTGCAACAGGTAAGGGGCCTCCTTGGGGAAAATCAATAATTGACTGTCAACTAGAGCCTAGTACCTTATTGATTTTCCCCTTAAGTGCCTCAGTCAGGGGATTCAAATGGAGCTACTAATCACCCTAATAAAGGCCGCCTTTGATCTGCTATATACTGTATATCACAATGGGCAATAAAACAATTATGAACACACGGTGTGTCCTACTGTCTAAGAATAAATGCCTTTAACACACGAGGTGAAGTATTTTTGGTATTTATTATCGAAAAAAAGTAAATGTTTTATTATATACTTGACTTAGGCGATGTACTGTAACTGAACAGCTGCTCGTAACATGCTTCGCACTCGTGAAAATTTCTGGTCACGGTTTTCAACACAATCATCACATGAACAAGTCTGTGAAATGAACACCCCCCCCCCTACACCCCAGTTAATATAGAGAAAACTGTGGTTTACGGGGGTAAACATTATTTTCCTTATTTTTACTCCAAGACATAGGTTGTGGGTACTCGTTAGAACCGCCTCAATGAGGCGGTTCTAACGAGGACTCTCAACCTATCTTTGCAGTACAAATAAGAAAAATATCACGGATTTTCCTCAGAAAAGTAGCCATTTTGGTGATGTGAAAAAATATCCTATATCGCACGGGTGTGGTATCGTAATGTTGATGAAATATGTTTTCAACACATTCGATAAAATTTTGGTATTTTGAAAACAAATATTAAATTTTCTTTTATTTTATACGATAAACAAACCAAAAATGTAGTCCTGGCTGCTACTGTGAAAATAACATGGTCATTTTATTTTTCTCACTATGAAAATTGAAAAATCATTCAGTTTATTTGTTATTTCACTGCTAAGTATAAAATATAACAACCAATATATATTTCTTTTGGACGGAAAATAACATTACGAAAACACGCCTATACAAATACATTGACACATTTATCGCCGAAAAAATGAAAATTTTCTGATGAAAAATTATGTTATTTTTCTTATTTCTCCTGAAAATGTGGATTGTGGGTACTCGTTAGAGGCGGTTCTAACGAGTGTGGGTACCGGTTAGAACCGCCTCCTTGAGGCGGTTCTAACGAGTACCCACAATCTATATCTTAGAGCAGAAATAAGAAAATTAAGTTTTACCCCTGCAAACCCCAGTTTTACTATATAAAAGTGGGGTTCGAGGGGATCAAAATTATATAGGCGTGTTTTCGTGACGTAAAAATAATGCACCAGCAAGTTCATTACGAAAACACGCCTATTCAAATATATTGGTAATATTTTATCACCAAAAATGTAATCTTTCTCAAATAAAAATCCTGATATTTTCATATTTCCATGTTTTTGAGCAGAAATAAGAAAACTGATATCTTCCCCTGTTAATGTCAGTTTTACTATATAAAAGTGGGATCTAATGGGGTCAAAATTAAATAGGCGTGTTTGCGTGATGGCTAACATTCCTCTCTATAAAATGGGGGAGGTGTTGGTTGTGACGGTTTACCTTATTATCTTTTTCTTCTTCGACATGTCCCGTGTTGCAATGTCACAACTTTTCGTGGCTATTCCACCTTTTCTAGCGGAGAAAATTACACTCATTTTATTCTAACAGTTAATCCCACCGTGGTCACAACAGAATTATGTTTCAGATATCGGGTTTCAGCACCATCAATGACTGGAGCTGTGCTCTGGCAAACCTGCCTCAAGACATCACAGGTCAGACCATAGACGCGCATGCGCACAAACTGGACG
Organism: Lucinisca nassula; assembly: GCA_963580285.1. Lineage (NCBI taxonomy): Eukaryota > Metazoa > Mollusca > Bivalvia > Lucinida > Lucinidae > Lucinisca > Lucinisca nassula. The sequence continues at coordinate 19,259,885 of OY757024.1, forward strand.
ATTTTCCGCTATATAGTGGACAGGCGAGAATTCGTAAATGGCCTGTGTAAATAGTGAAAGATAAGCTTAGACTCGCGCAGGCTGATGTTTTGTTAATTGCAGAAATCACATTCATATTACATGGATGGATAGCGATTATGATTTTCAATAATCCATACACCGCAATTTTAAAAAATTGTCAACTCCATTAGCTATGTTAACACACATAAGCCACACAATGAAAAAAAAAACATGTATCGGCATTTGCGAACAGCAAAGATGCAGATCTGTATGCGCGGACTGATCTGCATCTTTGTGTTTGCGCACGCGCAGACTGATCTACATCATTGTGTTTGCGCATGCGCAGACTGATCTGCATCTTTGTGTTCGCTGCCAGGGTAGCAGAAACACCTCTGGCTGTTACATTTGCTAGTCTGTGAAGCTGACCAAAGAGATTTTTGTCTCAAGTTACGTGGTTGAAAACACTATTCACAGATTTTCTGGTGACGTGGCTCATATTATAACTGAGCTAAACCACAGCGAGGTTTGCGTAAAGCGAAGACCTAGATCAGTCTGCACATACATGCGGTTTGATCAGTTTCTTCGCTGGTCGCATAATCCTCTATCTATCTTCATATACTGAGTCGGTCAAACTTGGCCATTACCTCAGTTGGGTGGTGCGCTAAATTTAGAATTTAGCAAAACAAAAAAAAAAAAAAAAAAAAAAAAAAACACCCACTGGATGAATTCTTAAAACTATTTACAATCTGCTTTCAGAGGTGTACTAAAACGCACACCTCTGGATCCCAATCTACACCATGCGGGCTTTGAACTCCTCTGCAGTTTTGGCATTTACCACAGAGAAGGGAAGACTATTCCACTGAGGAATAGTTCTAGGGAAGAAAGAATTCTTCAGGGCATCACTATAGGCCTGGTACCTACGATATTGACTGTTGTTTAGTTTTGATGCCCTTGTTTGAGTTGAAGTAGTCACAGGGGTCAAGTATTTATCTTTATTAAGAGACACTGTGTCAGAGTGTATCTTATAAAAGAAGGTTAAAGAGGACTGCTCGCGACGGGCCTCCAAGGATGGCCACTCCAGCTCATCGAGCATTTCACCAACACTGCTTCTGTTCCGCCATCGCCTGCAGGCCCATCGGGCAGCCGTCCACTGAACTTTCTCAACCTGTTGAACCTAAGTTTTAACATGGGGATGCCAAACAGGTGATGCATACTCTAATTGAGGTCTAACCAAGGTTTTGTATGCAACACCCTTTGTCTGCCTAGGTGCAAAAGCCAAATTACGTCTAAGAAACCCTAATGTCCTAGTTGCTTTAGAGGTAATCTCAGAAATATGTTGACCCCAATCAAGATTATCAGTAATGGTGATACCAAGATATTTTGCGGATTGGACATGTTCCAAAGTATGCTGATGTAATGAGTAGTTGAATTTAATCTGCTTGTCTGGAGGGTGCCGTGACACCCTCATTGAATGACATTTGGCCACATTGAACTTCATTTGCCAAGCGGCCTCCCAACGTGCTAGGCTATCCAGGTCATCTTGTAAGATAAGACAGTCAGAAGTAGTATATATGTTCCTATACAAAACACAATCATCAGCAAACAAGCGAACAGATGACCTGATATTATCAGGAAGATCGTTAATAAATATCAAGAAAAGGACCGGTCCAAGTACCGAACCTTGTGGGACACCGGACAAAACAGGGACTGGATCCGACGCTTGGCCGTCAAGTACAACTTGTTGTGTGCGTCCAGAGAGCCATGAGCTAACCCACTTAAGTGTGGATCCTCTAATCCCATAATGATCTAGTTTGTACAATTGCCTCCTGTGAGGTACCTTGTCGAAGGCCTTGGCAAAATCCATGATAATCAGGTCAGTCTGTTTGTGGCCACGATTAATGGCCCCGTCCAGATTGCTCACTATGTCATGGTAGAACTGAACTAATTGAGTTTCACAAGACCTTCGACTTCGGAAACCATGCTGGCAGTCAGCAAGAATGCTTTCAGAGGCTAGGTGCTTGTTAATGTTGCTAACTAATATATGCTCCAGGGTTTTGCAACAGATGCATGTGAGCGACACCGGTCTGTAATTCGCAGCATCATATTTTTCTCCTTTCTTAAAGACCGGGGTTACGTTTGCTTGTCGCCAGTCATCTGGTACAGTGCCCCGAGCAAGTGATTCATTGCAAATAAAGGACAGCAGGGGAGATATTTCAGCACTACATTCCTTAAGCACCCTGGCATGCAGACCGTCACGCCCAGATGCCTTATGTATGTTGAACTTGTCCAACAGTTTTGCGACCCCTTTGGGGTCAACTGTTATGTCCCCCATAGAGGGGAACGGACTTGTACCTTTTGATGGTAGCTCACCGTCAGCTTCACGTGTAAACGCCGATTGAAACTGCTTATTACATATATTTGCCTTTTCGCGCGATTCAGTTTTCAAAATTCCATTTTCCCTAAGTGAAGTGATCCCAAATGATTCTTTTTTCAGGGACTTTACAAATGACCAAAATTTCTTAACTTTTCCATTCTTCTGGGGGCCCTCGGGATCAATATTTTCATCATCAAAGGTAAAGATGCTGGAAACATGCTTCCAATATGCATCTCTAATTACCATTTGTACATGTGCTCTGAACCTTTTGTAATGGTTCTTCACGTCGGGATTGCTAGACTTACGAGCACGAAAGTACATTCTGTCACGTCTTCTGATTAGGTGTTTGATCGTGTTATCGATCCATGGTACACTATGCTTTGTTTTGGTCATTTTTATTGGTATGTACCTTTCCATGGCCGTCGTAAGTTCGGTCTTAAAACTGATCCACAAGTCATTTACTGACATGCGAGAGAGGTCAGAGGAAAGGAAGGAATCCTTAAATCGCGCCATATGGTCTCGCAGACCATCCATATCCGCACGCTTATATAAATATATTTTACGCGGGACCTGTCGGATTCGCTTTGCTTTTATGTCATACTCAATATAAACTATATCATGATCGGCCTTGCCGATCGGGGGCATCCCTTTGACACGACTAACGGGGGATGGAGAATTTGTAAATAGCAAATCTAGGGTTTTTTCTTGCCGGGTGGGTATATTTACGACTTGAGAGAGGCAATGTTCTTTTACTATATCCAAAAGCTGTTGTTGTGTTTGCCTTTTCGACACCCCATTGGGTACCTGCTGGGTAGATATTTCAGCACTACATTCCTTAAGCACCCTGGCATGCAGACCGTCACGCCCAGATGCCTTATGTATGTTGAACTTGTCCAACAGTTTTGCGACCCCTTTGGGGTCAACTGTTATGTCCCCCATAGAGGGGAACGGACTTGTACCTTTTGATGGTAGCTCACCGTCAGCTTCACGTGTAAACGCCGATTGAAACTGCTTATTACATATATTTGCCTTTTCGCGCGATTCAGTTTTCAAAATTCCATTTTCCCTAAGTGAAGTGATCCCAAATGATTCTTTTTTCAGGGACTTTACAAATGACCAAAATTTCTTAACTTTTCCATTCTTCTGGGGGCCCTCGGGATCAATATTTTCATCATCAAAGGTAAAGATGCTGGAAACATGCTTCCAATATGCATCTCTAATTACCATTTGTACATGTGCTCTGAACCTTTTGTAATGGTTCTTCACGTCGGGATTGCTAGACTTACGAGCACGAAAGTACATTCTGTCACGTCTTCTGATTAGGTGTTTGATCGTGTTATCGATCCATGGTACACTATGCTTTGTTTTGGTCATTTTTATTGGAATGTACCTTTCCATGGCCGTCGTAAGTTCGGTCTTAAAACTGATCCACAAGTCATTTACTGACATGCGAGAGAGGTCAGAGGAAAGGAAGGAATCCTTAAATCGCGCCATATGGTCTCGCAGACCATCCATATCCGCACGCTTATATAAATATATTTTACACTGGACCTGTCGGATTCGCTTTGCTTTTATGTCATACTCAATATAAACTATATCATGATCGGCCTTGCCGATCGGGGGCATCCCTTTGACACGACTAACGGGGGATGGAGAATTTGTAAATAGCAAATCTAGGGTTTTTTCTTGCCGGGTGGGTATATTTACGACTTGAGAGAGGCAATGTTCTTTTACTATATCCAAAAGCTGTTGTTGTGTTTGCCTTTTCGACACCCCATTGGGTACCTGCTGGTTGCTCCATTCAATATCACCACAATTGAAGTCCCCTCCTACCAATATGTGGGCATTTCCATTTGACATTATCCTAGCCAAGGATGTATTGAAAGCCTCAAGATAATCTGGGTCAATCTGATCTGGTGGACGATAAAAAGATCCAAGGTACAGAGTCCTACACCCAATAATGTTCAACTTACACCAAACTATTTCACAGTCGGTGTCCAACTCCGGAGTTTCTGTGCAGAGCAGGTCTCTTTTAAATGCCACGAAGACACCACCATGGGCATCTCCAACTCTGTCTTTCCGGATGGCCTCAAATGAATCTGGGAAAATCTCCGAGTTTTTGATATCTGGGGTTAACCAAGACTCATTCCCCAAAATGATGTCCGGTTTAGCCGAGTCGATAATTGTGTGAATTTCAGCCCTTTTATTCTTAATTGACTGACAATTCATAATCAAGATTCTGAGGGGGTGGTTGAGGACCGCTTTTTTGGTCCTCGGTTTAGCTCCTCTTGGTTGCTGCACAATGGGCGAAGAAGCTGCAGTAGGTGGGCCAATATTGTCTGGTATCGGACTATCAGGCTCGGACAGGGATGATAATGGATCAAATCTATTATGAGTATCTAAAGTTGCTGAATCACCAAATAGCGATGTGGAAAAGTTAGGCATTCAACATTTCAAGCAATCCCATGCCATGCTTGTACTCTGTGGACTAGTATAAATGCTATACATAGTTGAAGACATGCCTTGACAGCCTATATGATACCAGACATTACAAGTATCACAACAAATTCCTCGGTCATCCCAACCAACACTTTCAGATATCCTCTGGGGCATCCAAAGCGCGACAGAGTGTATATGCATATGCACAAACTGATGTCTTAAATAATTATTTAGTGTTGTAGGTTTTGAGTTGACAATAGAATTCTGAGCAGGGTTGGATTTTGAATTCTCTTTATGGGCCCATGAGGGCGCATATGACACTGGCGGCTAGAAAAGGGCGCCGGAAAACCACGACCCAAACGCTTTGCTGCTTGCCGTGCGATAAAACGTCCTTTTTCAGATGAATTGGCTCATACAGTGCTAATTTCCCACCAGTCTTTACAAGGGAGTCATCATTCAGGGTCTACACTGTCTGATCAGTTTCTACACTGTTTACTTCCATCGGAAATAAAATAAAAGCAATACCATTAAATCTGACACCCGTTGCAACCTCGATAATGGCAAATTGCAAATGGATTTGTCCAATGTTTAACCCTTTTTGTACCAAATGGAATCTTCCTCCTTATATATAGCAGGAGTCCATTTCAAACTTTATGGGTGTCAGGTTGTGTTTTCATCCATTTTTTGGGGGAAATTGACTGAACTTTAAGCAAACAGTGGAGGTCCAGATCAGACGCCGCGTTCTGCGGCGTCTGATCTGGGCCTGCACTGTTTGCCAAGGTACCCCTTTAGGGGTTTCTGGTACTCAATGGGTTTACAATAAAAGAGTCCACTAGTTTACAGTGGGATAACTGAACCAGATACCAATTCACTAAGACAGATTGTCCTATAAGTGCACCAAGCCGAACCTCGCACCTATAACTGTCAGCAACGAAGTCAACCGCTTGAACCCCTCGGGCATTGTGCTAACATCATTACGATAACACACCCGTGCGACATTGTCCCCGCCCAGAAATCCTCTACAGACAAGTTTTGATTTGAAGTTATCGTGGATGGTCGCATTGTTACTGACATCATACTATTGACAAGTACCGGTACATTATGAATTCGATGGGGCATTGTTTTGTGTGTTTGACTATTGACCAGAATCTCTGAACACATTAAACAGAGCTTTGCTTACTGGGTCAACGCGGCACAAAACCAGTGCGTGAGTGTTTGAGTTTTACGTCCCACCAACAGCTAAGGTCATACGGAGATGGGACCTTGGTTTAAAGACTCATCCGAAAGTCTGGAGAAGCCCGGGATCGATCCTGCGACCCCTGATTTACAAGGCGAGTAGCGTAACCACTGCACCACGGAGGCTTCTAAATACAAGACCAGTACCTAGATATCAGATAATCCAGCGTCACCGGTTATCTCCGAGCGTGTAGATCTGATCTGAATCGTCACTGGTGACACGTCAAATGACATTCATTCACCAGGACCTGTGAAAAGGGAAGTTAGTCCTTAGCTCTTGCAGAACCGGCCTCGGTAGCTCGGTCGGATGCGCGTCTGACTGGTGATCAGGAAGACGCGGGTTCGATACCTGTCGGGGTCGGCAAAATTCTTTCGAGGAGATTGATCATGAAATCTTTTCTACTGTCATTCTCTCCCTTCCGCTGATTTAAGAAGCGCAGTTGTCAGTTTCTGGTGAAAGAGTGAGGTCTGTACTGGTTAACCGCTTACGTATAAGCCTGCTCAGGACAAGTGTGGATAGGTAAACTGACCGGCTCAAAAATGACCTAAATTATGTTGACTGGGCCGTTAAACTCCAATACAAACAAACAAACAAAGCTCTCGCCAAAGAAGTAAACCTATCTACATTATCCTTAGCACCTTCCGCGGATAATATAACCGAATCCGGAAGGGCACACTAATCTCTAAGTGTCTGAGGGAAGAAGGATCCCTGGTAGATGTCAGTTCTTGCAGAGTGCACCTGAAATGCCAAAGAGTGCTCATTACGCAAATACGCCTATACAAATACATTGCCACCTTTATCGCCGAAAAAATGAAAATTTTAAGATGAAAAATTGTGTTATTTTTCTTATTTCTGCTCAAAATAAAGATTGTGGGCACTCGTTAGAACCGCCTCATCGAGGCGGTTCTAACGAGTACCCACAATCTATATTTTAGAGCAGAAATAAGAAAAATAAGGTATACCCCCGGAAACCCCAGCTTTACTATATAAAAGTGGGATTCAAGGGGATCAAAATTATATAGGTGTGTTTTCGGGATTTGCTTTCTGCTACTCCTAATTGTGGGGATAAGGTCATCTGTTTGAATAGTGGAGGCAGCCTTTAGACCTTTGTACAAGAGTATAACCTTACTGTCTCTCCTTCTTTTCTTGAGAGACTCCTATCATAAGTTTTTTTCAGTATTCCAGTCATACTTCCAGTTTCAAAGCTGTAATTGCTCGTAACAAATCTAGCTGCCCTATTCTGATTTTTTCAATCTCCTCCTGAAGGACTAACTACCATACTCCCAGATGGGGCGAATGAGTCCCTTACATGCCGCTTCTTTAACATCTTTGGGGCATTGATAAAGATTTAGCCTCAAGAAGTTATATTAGCCTTTGTACACTTGTTGGTGATATAAGTATTTTATCTCAGGTGTTACGAGCCAGGCGTAGCAGAAAGAAAAAGCAAACAAGCATTTTGGAAAAAAATAACAAAATTTATTTACAAAGTATCTTTTACCTGTAGAAGTAAGAAAATTAAATGTACTTAGCTCTGTTATGAAATATCCTTGAATTCATCTATTTTCCTTGATCTCACAGAACTTTTCCTTGTAAACAAGTTGTTTATCAAATAAAATTAAGCTGTGACTCATTTCTTTCCAGAAAACAGCTTTAAGAAGAATAAACATGATGTTATTAGGTCACCCAGTGGGGTGAAATTGGGAGTCAGAAAAATAAATTCTTATGCATAACACCCCCACTCTTCGAGGAAAAGAACGTTTTATGCAATAAAGCTTTCTTTTGCTTTTAGAATAATAAAATATAGAACATAGCATATAAAATTACATGCATCTACAATCCACTTCAGTATGAAAGACAAACACATTCCTGACACTGCTCAAGCTCTTGTAAGGGCGTCAGGGATAATGCTATCTCTCCCTCTGATATGTCTTATGTCTCAATTATACTCTTGTAGCATAAGATTCCACCTGAGCAACAGCTTATTTTTGTTTTTCATTTTATGTATGAAAGTCAGTGGATTGTGATCGCTGAAAACAACAATCGGTGCAGCAGTAAGATAAACTTCGAAATGTTGCAGAGCAAGAATCAGAGACAAACACTCTTTCTCTATGGAAGAGTCATTTCTCTGATGCTTATTAAACTTTTTTGGAAAAGTAGCAAACTGGATAATCCACACCAATTTCGTCCACTACCTGCATCTTCTGCTGAAAGGTCTGGTGGACGCCATTTTCTCATAAGAATGTCATTTTTGACATAATAAAAGACTGGGACCTGAGATACTTCCTGCTCATCTAAAGCCCTTTCAAATAAAGATGAAATTTCAGGATCCTTTTGCTGTTGTATAGCTAGTTGAGACCCGAACATTTTGTCCTGGCCTAAATCGAAAGAAAATCTCTCTGCTTATCAGGCAGGCTTGAAGACAGAGACATTGTTATCTCGTCATTAAAAGACTGGCCCAAAACGGTATCAGTGAAATAAAAATCCTGTTTCCAATCAGTTTGCTTGGCCTTTACGTGCCATAGCCCTTGTGACGGCACAAGAGGGATAAAGATCAGGAATTTCCTGCTCAATGGGATCAGGCGGTTGGTCTATGTAAGGTTTAGAAGTCAAAAGTGGGTTTCCATAACCTTATCTCCAGCTTAGTCATTGCCTAGCAATAAATGAACACCTTTGAAAGGCAAAGAAGCTCTAATACCAACAGCCATTGAACCGGATACCAAGTCTGATGACAAATAAACGTTATGAAGCGGAACATTAACAAATCAAGATTCCACATCCTGAATAAGGACACTTTGGCCCAAAAAAGTCTTTTATAGAATATATCCTCAGAAAAATGCAGAGTATCTCCTAGAATAAGAGACTGAGAAGCTCCAGTATCTCGTAAGATTTTAATAGGGGTAGGATGGGCATTACTGTCACAATTTAGTGACACAAAACCATCTGATAAGAATGGTTCATCAGTCTCCATAACTGAATCAGTCTCAGATAATTTGGTATCAGAAAGAGTTTCCTCCCTTCCACAAGACTATGATTTGGGCCTTATAGAAGTCAAGCCTGTAAGCTTAAGTTCCTCTTGTCTTTCTTTTTTTTTTCTTCGCTTTAATTTTAAACATTCAGAGATCAAATGACCTGTATTTGTGCAATAGTTACAAACTACTTGAGATGGAGATAAGGGATTCTGGTCTTTGTTTTCACCAGAAGGTTTGGAAGAATTCTGGTTTCTATTTTCACCAGAAGGTTTGGAAGGATTCTGGCTTTTATTTTCACCAGAAAGTTTTGGCATAGTACTAGATGTATGGCTATAACTGCCAGATGGATTACTAGGATAGAATCTTGGACCTATCTGTGGATTATAAGGTTTTCTAGGGAAAGGCCTGTCAACAAATGAGACTTTATGAGTCAAAGCATAATCATCTGCCAAACGAGAAGCTTCATTCAAAGTTTCAACCTGTCTCTCATCGAGAAAAGACTTAACACTTCGGCAACAAGGCCTATCGGAACCCGAATTTTACGGTGACTTAGTATATAATTTTAGAAAAATACATGCCTGTGATGACTTTAGTACCCAATTTCGTAAAATCGTTTGTCAATATATAAAGATTGGGTACAACATAAATGTTATAAAACAGACTGCATGCATGTTGGTCAATCCAATCACGGTTGGCAACTTTGCTTCCCATTTTGATTGCACACCGGTGGGTCGGTCCTAAGATTATATGACGGTTCCAGCGTAAAAACATAAATGGAATTTCATTTTAGTATTCTATATATTGGTTGGCGCCGTCTTTGGTCGGGCCCCTCGGAGTCTAATTGTTGGTTTTCTTTTGCTCCAGCAATTCTGTTGTTGTATGCTGTCGATTCCTCAACCTTGTTTCATCTCTGCAGTTTTTTTATTTGTAGGTTCTCGGAGATGTTACACTGATGCGTTAGGAAGCTTTGATGCGGACTAAAGAAAATTAGTGTATACCACGACAGAGGTAAGGGCGAGGATTATGGCCATATAAAATAGATTTAAGCTCCCAAGTGGAATTCTTTCCCCTGGCAGTTCCAAGGCGGTTCTTCTGTGGCGGTTTATTTATGTTGTTGTTTGTTACTTACTGTGTGTATCACTTGTGTCTTTTTATTTTGGCCGGCCATTTTGCCATTTTGTGGGAAAGTAACTGTCCTTATGGCCTTCCTTTGTTTAGGTTTCCATTATGGTCTGGTCGCTTCATGTTTGTGTTTCTTTCCCTTTGGTGTCTTTGATGGGTGGAGTAAGTTTATTGTTTTGATTCCTGATCTTTGTTTTACTTCTACTTAATGTCTGAATTTATGCACCGTTTGAACTCTTCAACAGAGACAAGCTGTCTAATTTTGTCATGATCAGAGCCTACCTTTTAAGAAGAACACAACCTATCAAATAACTGTTCTTTGGTTCGAGTAAATTCTACATGGGTCTGGGAAATTTGTTTTTTACAATTCCTAAATTTATGCCTGTAAGCCTCAGGGACCAACTAATATGCCTTAAGAATAAGCTCCTTAAAAAATCATAGTCTGAGCTTTGCTTGACAGTCAGCTGAGTGTATATGTCTCGAGCCTTTCCGACAACAACGCCATTTTAAATTTTCTGCAACTTTTTCAAAATGCAAAAAATACTTATCTACCTCTTTTCCCTGAAATGGCGGAACTAACCGTATGTGCTTTGTGGCATCAAAGTAACTGCCAGAGTCAAATCAGGAGTATGTTTTACCCTATCCTGACCCGGGAGTTCCATTTCCTTCAATCTTAACTTAAAACGGCCTTTCCCCTTTCTTTTTCTTCAATGCTGTATCTCATTTTTTTCCTTTTCCAACTCGAGCCGTTCTTCCTTTTCTAAATTTTCTTTCTGAAGGCATTCCTCCATTTCTATTTGTTTTTCCCCTTCTCTTTCTTCCATTTCTCTTTGTTTTTCTTCCTGTTCTAATTTTTCTTTTCGAACACGTTCTTCCATTTCTAATCTTTCCATCTGTATTTGTCTCTGCATTTCTGTTTGTTTTTCTTCCTTTTCATTTTTCTCTTTCTGTATGCGTTCTTCCACCTCTAATCTTAATTTTTCTAATTCAATTTGCCTTCCTATTTCAATTTGTCTCATTTGTAATTCAGTATGTGAAACCATAATGAGAGACAAAGCAGATGGATCGAAAAGTTCTTCATCAATCAAAAACTGTACCAAAATATTCTTAATTTCATGCTTCCTCATGCTTGTTTTGACAGCAGTGACCCCATAATGGGAAGCATCTTCTAGCAAATCTGTCATTTTGGCCAGATTTAACCCCTCCTGGGTAGGCTGAGCCAAAAAAGCTTCTCAAGTCAAACGACATGTTTGCTTTTTGTTTGTTTTATAAAGTAATTATGGTAATACAGATTGAGGTTAATTTGACATTTTTAATGGCAAGCCCAGCTAGAAATTTCACATGAAATGACAAGTACTATTTCACATGAAATGACAATCCCCTATATGCATTTGGGGAAATACCAATCTTTTGAAGCAATGCCAAGTCTATATTTGATAAGAAATGACAATTACTTGTCTACAAATGAAATGCCAGTCCTAAAATGCTCAAGACGTTTTTATCCCGGACGAGACCCCAATTTCTGTTACGAGCCAGGCGTAGCAGAAAGAAAAAGCAAACAAGCCTTTTGGAAAACTTTAACAAAATTTATTTACAAAGTATCATTAACCTGTAGAAGTAAGAAAATTAAATGTACTTAGCTCTGTTATAAAATATCCTTGAATTAATCAATTTTCCTTGATCCCACAGAATTCACCGTCCGAAATGAAATATAATATCCTTTAACAATCCAACACAAAATTTAGAAATAACTTTTCTTAAAAACCCAAACATCAAACTCCAAAGTCTGACTCCAAGAGAAAAATCAAGCGCTTATATAGACCCTAAAAATTTCTCTATAACATTCCAGAGGGCTGTGGAATAAGATTAGTTATTTTCTAAAAATAATGCCACCCCGAACTTTCTGGAAGATTCTAAACTACTTTTCCTTGTAAACAAGTTGTTTGCCAAATAACATTAATCTGTGACTCATTTCTTTCCAGAAAGTTCTTTAAGAAGATTAAACATGATCTGCGTTTCTTATTTCACGATAGCAAACACAATCATCTGCTAACAGTCTTATTTCGGAATCATTATCAGTAGAAATGTCATTTATGTACAACGAACACAACAATGGACCAAGAACAGTCAGGCTCTTGTGGGACACCAGACAAAACTGGAGCCCACCATTACGTTCCCCCCATTAACAACAGCTCGCTGTTTTCTGTAGCAAAGGAAGATATCTGTCGATTTTGGGGTATTTCCGCCAATGTCTTAACGTTATAGTTTGCTTTTAAGTAGTTCATGAGGGAGGGTGTCAAAAGCTTTTTTCAAAATCCAGGATAAATGTATCTACCGGTCCTCATTTGTCCAAGATTTTTACCCAGTCATTTATTATTGTGGTCAGCTAAGTTTCACAACTGTGATTTTTTTCCTAAATGCATGTTGTCTGTCAGACAAAAGTTGGTGTTCATCCAAGTGCGCCATGATAACTGAGCAAACAATATGCTCAAGCAACTTACCGCGTTTACATAGCAACTTAGAAGGCAAGAGCTCTATCTCCTTTCTCAAAAATAAATATTTGCAAGAAGCCATTCTTTAAGGACTTCGCCGGTATCAAGAGATTGCTGAAACAGGTGTGAAAACACTCATCACGTGAACAAGTCCGCGAAATGAAGACCTCCCTAAACCCCACTTTATATAGAGAAAACTGAGGTTTTCGGGGGTATTCATTATTTTTCTTATTTCTGCTCCGAGACATAGGTTGTGGGTACTCGTTAGAACCGCCTCAATGAGGCGGTTCTAACGAGCACCCTCATCCTATGTTTTGAGCATTTTTTTTTAAAATATGAAGGATTTTCATCAGAAAAGTAGCCATTTTGGAGATGTGAAAAATGCACTATGTCGTACAGACGAGTTATCGTAATGTGATCCAATTCATTTGTTAGTTATTTAAGGACTCTAGGATGAAGCTGATCCGACCCTAAAGCTTTAGAGGGATTTAAGTCCTTAAGTAACTTTACTCCCTCCGATGAAACTACAATCTTATCCATGAAAGGAGCCAATCTCTCAGTTAATGGAACCTCCTTGTACTATGAATGAATCATTGAACTGACCAACTAATTCTTCTGCCCGTTCAGGATCTGACTCTGCAACACCACTGCCATCCATTTTTAAGGGATGGAATACCTTGCCTGTCTTCTGCCCCGAGAATCTTTGATTCGGGGGTCATATAGTATTTGCCCTCTCTGTCTGTTTGTTTGTTTGTCTGTCTGTCTGTCTGTAAGTGTAAGAAGCTTCAATTTTGTTTGTTCTTTTCCTAGCTATCTGCATGATATTGCATTTAAATGGTTGAAATCTCATACCCCATTTTCTAGCCCAACACCATAACCTTTCTTTATCCCTCTGAATGTTTCAATGAGTCATCTGTGTTTCTTATTTCACGATAGCAAACACAGTCATCTGCTAACAGTCTTATTTCGGAATCATTATCAGTAGAAATGTCATTTATGTACAAAGAAAACAACAATGGACCAAGAACAGTCCCTTGTGCGACACCAGACAAAACTGGAGCCCACCATTAAGTTTCCACCATTAACAACAGCTGGCTGTTATCTGTAGCAAAGGAAGTTATCTGTCCATTTAAGGTTATTTCCGCCAATGTCATAGCAGTATAGTTTGCTTTTTAGTAGTAAATGAGGGGGCGTGTAAAAAGCTTTTTCCAAAATCCAGGATTAATGTATCCACCGGTCCTCATTTGTCCAAGATTTTTAACCAGTCATTTATTACTGTGGACAGCTAAGTTTCACAACTATGCTTTTTCCTAAATGCATGTTGTATGTCAGACAAAAGTTGGTGTTCATCCTAGTGAGTAGGGTAAAAAGGGGGGGGGGGGCAATCTAGTCCTCAGGACTAGATTCCACCCTCTGACGTCATATCCGGCGGCCATCTTGGATCACGTGACATCCGGTCGGCCATCTTGGATGACGTACATCCGGCCGCCATCTTGAACCGTCGTCACGTCCTGTCAACCATCTTGGATGACGTCATAACGCGCCACTTGTATCGCGGTCGAGTTTATCGCTTTTGAAAAAAACGCGCCATTTTTTTTCGCGCGCTTTCGTGTGGGTTAAGTATGCGTCATTCGATCGGTCTCTTTTGTTCCCATATACTATTTTTATCCTCGAGTAGACTTTTTGGCGCCGCGAGGACAAAGGCATAACATCAAATAACATCGTTTGCGGTGGCTGTGGAATGCGAAACCAGTTTAAACCGGTTCTCATTCCATTTATAGAACTTGTGTCTCGCCTTACTATATAAGAGTGACTTTGGGTATCCGTTCAGAACATGTTTAAATTTCAACCTGTATACGATGTCTTAATCGCAACGAGATTTACGTTTATAAGCTAAGTGTTTGCGGAAATAAATCCACATAATGGCACAGGCGCAGTTGGACCTCGTTAATTTCAGTTTATCTAGACCAGAAATTTCAAGATTGTGTTGCCAAGTGGATAAAAGATCGTATGTTGGATTAATAGCGACCTTTCTTTGACCGTGAACAGGATAAACAGTTACACTCAAATTGAAATAAAAGAAGGAAGAAGGAAATCTTTACTCTCTTTGGAACAATTTGAGGCTTGGTGCGACTTGAAGCTCGGTGTACAGCTTTTGGACTCTTTTTTAAGAGGCAACCTGGAGTAAAAACTAATATGCTTCTGACATTAATGTATTTGTTTCACCAATATGTGGCTAAAACTTTCATTCCCTTCTACAAACTGAAGTTCGAGTCCAGAGAAGCGGCCAATCGTTTAATAGAGTTATACGAAAATGACCCTGAGGCGTTTTCTAAGCTTTCGTCGCCGCTCGTATCTTTCATTTAGATTTCATACAAGTAGTACAATAAACAATTTTTGAGGCCGTATAAATATGGATATTACTACAGATCAGCGGTTATATAGCATGAAAATGTATCAGGATAGACTTTTGACATTTCACAACTGGCCGAAACAGATTATACCAAACAAATACGCCTTGGCACAAGCAGGCTTTTACTATACGGGACAGAGCGATTTTACGCTTTGCTTCGCTTGCAGTCTTAAAGTCAGCCAATGGGAGAGGCAGGATAACCCATGGGATGAACACAAGCGACTTTCTCCGGGTTGTGTATACTTAAAGATGGTCGGTTACGGAGAATCCAATCATGACAAGAACTCTAGGGAGAGCAGTAAGAAAATCACATTCGGAATACCTATGACTTCTAATTCAGTGGAACGGCCGGAGGCCAGGTTTTGTTTTTCGGAAAAAGTTAAATGTGAATAATGGAATTACACACCACAGACTGCACATGCGACTATTTGCTCCAACAACTGACATTATTTTATGCCGAGGCAGTAAAGGACAAAATATTCGCGATGTCTCACCAAATGTGCATCGGTTGCCAAACGGGACATTTGTCACAGACCAACCATAGTTGTATCATGTTAACTTATGAACAGAAGTTGCAGCGTTATTTCGCACTAGTCCTGCGAAATATAGACGAACAATATGTCGTTCAACGATGGAAAAATGCTATCGACTGTAGTTGTTGTTATAACTTTCTCGTAAGAAAAGTGAACAGTTCCATTTGGAGGGACACCAAATTAAAGACTTCGCAGTGGCGGACAAAACTGTATCAGACGGCTTTGCGAATGATGCATTTGGAGAAGAGATTTTGATATTTTGTATTGTAACCTTTGTTTATTCATGTTTATGTGTGTAAAGTTTTAACTTCACCACTTATAATCAGAACGCCATATTTTCTTTATCAATAAATATTGTGAACCTATTCCGTTATGCGTTCTTTTTGTAGTTATTCCACGTATATCACCAATAAATATTGCGTTTCCCGTTCTGATACCTTAGTTGTCCATCATTGGTGCTCAAGTATGGATAAAGAAAAGGATAAACTCTTGGAAGAGTATTACTTTAATGCGATTAATCCGGCTGCCTTCTCAGGCCCTCAGAAACTATTCAGAGTTTTGAAAAAGCAATATCCCGGAATATTCAGTTTTCACTATATCAAAAAATGGTTGAACAATCAGGATGCCTATTCCATTCAAAGACAAGTGCGCCGCAAGTTTAAAACACCAAATGTGCGAGTGTCATCTATCGACGAGCAATTTCAGGCAGATCTGGCTGACGTGTCTAATATCAGTAAATTCAACTCGGGAATAAATTACTTACTCTTCGTGATTGACGTTTTTTCTAAATACCTCTGGGTTAAACCGTTGAAAAATAAGACGGCAAAGTCCGTTATAGAGGCCATGGCATCCATTTTACGAGTCAGAAAACCAAAAAAATTACAGACAGATAAAGGGGCAGAATTTGTTAATCGGTGGTTCAAAAAATTAATGGCTGACCATGATATATACTTTTTTACTACTCACAACGTTCCAAAGGCCAGTATAGTCGAACGGAGTCAGCGCACATTCAAGGCCTCTCTCTATAGATTTATGAGAAAGAAAAGAACGTATCGTTTCATTGACCATCTTGATGAGTTGGTTGCTAGCTATAACGCTAGCCCTCATAGAAGTTTGAATTATTTATCCCCTAAAGAAGTCAATGAAGACAACGAAGCCGACGTGTGGGCCAATATGTATTTGAAAAAGCCGGAACTTAAAAGAAAACCGAAAATGACACGCTATAAACCACCGATTAGATTCAAGAAGGGTCAGTTAGTGCGTGTCAGCTTACATAAAAGGCCATTCGTAAAATCATACGATGACCAGTTCAGTACCGAAGTGTTTAAAGTGGCTTCTGTGAAACTGATCCAAGGCTTCCCTATGTACAAATTGCAGGATCTCAAGCAAAATACTATTCAAGGCCAGTTTTACAATTCTGAGCTTTTAGCAGTTAATAAGGATGCGGATAGTTTATGGTTTATAGAAAAGGTTTTAAAGAAGCGGAGGCGTGGAGGAAAATTGCAATACTTTGTAAAATGGGACGGATTTCCAAACCAATTTAACAGCTGGGTAGACAGTGACTCTGTCATTGATAAAACTGAACAAGACGCGTGAACATGGAGCGGTACGTCTACATCCGAAGTGATCAAAGTAATCACTATTTTTCGGACAACGAAGTCTATAAGTTTAAAGTTCACTTATCCACTCCATTATATTTGACCGGTGTTTGGAAGGTTGGACTCGTGGAATTCGAAGCTCGTCGAGGGAAATCTAGAATATTGAAGAAAGATGATAAAGCTGTCTATGTCTTTGCTAATATTTGTAAAGACAGCATTTTGGATGGTACAGAAAAACCATTGCTGCGGAGATTACAGATGAATGAAAAGAATGGTTGGAGTTACATTTTTGACAAACCGATCTACCTTCCCGTGAAAAGAAAGGAAATACTTGAATTAGAAATTTATATAAAAGTCGTTGATGACGATTTTGCTACATTCTTAGAGTCTCCCGCGTATTTGACACTTCACTTTAAGCGCTATCCATTTTTCATGGACATTGATTCTGTGTAATTATACATGTAAATAAGCGACATTATGGAAAGGTCTCAAGCATTCTTACGCATTCATTTCCTGATTGCCCTCAGAAATGCCAGTGCACCAATCAGGTACCAGATGATCGAGAACATCACTCCAGGCCAAATGGATGCCATAACGGAGGTCACATACCACGTGGTCAACGCCATTATTCCTACATTAGTAGTTGATAGAGACTATTTTAGACGATACCGATTGGCCTTAAGAATACTAGCTAGTCAAATGACATCTTTTAATGTGAAAAGACGAGTATTACTGCGACGTAATTCTAGTACCATTGTTCCCAGACTACTGAGCACATTTTATTTGTCAAGGCTTATTCGTTACATAGCTCGTTCTCGAGAAGAATAAATATGCCAAAAGTTCAGGAATATAACAGCGGTCGAGGAGGAACACATATAAAGCAATGAGCATTATTTATTTCATCACAGTTTGTGTTTTAACGTTGTAATCTACGCTTCTTTCCTATATCGATGAAGAAAAAACTACAATGAATCTCTCAAAATTATACGTACCCGATCCACAAAAATGGGTGAGGTTCTACAAGCATGTGGCTGAGGGAAAAATTAGATTGAATTCCACCAATCAAATGAGAGGTGGTGGTAGAGTTTCACATTCCTTTATTGCGCCCATTGACAAGTACCTTAAACAGTACGAAGATTCTATGTCGAAAGTACCACCTGTGAAACTGGTATCCAGCACCGAACAAATGGTAGATCAAGCCAAAAGTGAATTGAAAAGGGAGGGTGAAGATTTAAAAAAGGTAGTACAGGCGATCAAGAGTCAGACACGATCAAAGCGTCAAACAGACAAGTCATTTAAAAGGGACAAACTTAAAAGTGACAAAATTAAAAGGTCACCGCATAGTGGTAAAGTGAAAAAAGGAAGGAAGAAGATAAGGGCAACAAACCAGGAACAAATCGGTGGGAAGAAAAGCAGACGAGACAACAGTAATAAGTTGATTCATCTCGCCTTAATCGATAAAAAGTAACTGGAAAAAAAGCTGAGAATGTCTATAGTCAACAAAGATGAATTTACGGAGGGTGTACCCAGCGAGTTATCCCTTTTCGATCTACCACCTACCCAAACAGCCGTGACAGATATTTACTTTCAAGAAATACGACCATTAAGTCAGTTGAGTGGAGATGGACCCATCGAGTTTAGAGTCAGTGGTCAAAATTCTCTTGACTACTTGGATTTGGCTGGTTCACAGATATATGTCAAGCTCAAGGTCAAAAAAGCAGATGGTTCCAATTTGGGCGCAACGGAAAAAGTCGGACCCGTCAATCTTTTCTTGCAAGCCTTGTTCTCCTCAACAGAAGTCACCCTGCAAAATAAAGCCATTATTACTTGCAACTACAATCCTTACCGGGCGATGATGGAAACTTTGCTAAACTTTGGTCAAGACGCGAAGTCGTCGCAATTGCGATCCCAACTCTTCATAAAAGACGATAACGACCATCCCGAAGACACAGACCCTGCTGGTGCCAACGCGGGCTTGTACTCGCGAGCAAAACATATTGCATCATCTGCCTTTCTCGACCTGCAAGGACCCATTTTTCACGACTTGTTTACCATGTCAAGATATCTCATCAATCAAGTGGACGTGAAATTGAAACTTTACAGAAGCAGTCCTGCCTTTTGTTTAAGCTCTGGCGAGACTTCCCCTGATTATAAGATAGAGATCCACGACATCTACCTTCTGGTGAGGAAAGTTCGCGTAAACCCGTCTGTGATTTACGGTCATTCCGAAATAATGAAAACGACCAATGCGAAGTATCCCTTCGTAAGAGGAGAATGTCGGGTGCAAAGTATTCCAATTGGTAGCACAGCGTTTCACTGGGAAAACCTGTTTCAAGGACAGAAACCCGGCCGTGTGGTCATAGGATTTGTCAAATCCAAAGCGGTGTCGGGTGACTATAAAAGTAACCCTTTCGACTTCGAGAACTGCGGCATTCGATCTATCTGCCTATATGCAGACGGCGTCCCAGTGGGGGGCAACCCAATCAAGGTAGACTTCACAACCGCTACAGGTCCCACAGTGATGCGAGCTTTCACCGAGCTGTTTCAGACCACGGGTAAATGGAATCTCGATGCTGGAAACGACATTACCCCCAGAGGACTTTATAAGGGGAAATGCGCTGTTCGTGTTCCAGTTAGAGCCATACTTCAACGAAAGCGGGCAGTACATGACCTTGATGAAAACGGGAAACCTCAGATTAGACGTACAATTCAAGACAGCATTGACAGGTTAGTGGGTTTTACTGACTATACTGTTGATCGTCTTACATCTATGTTTTAGATTCTTTCCCATGTAACATCTGAGTGAGATCTGAGATATGCTCGTATATGTTCCTGCTCTTTTCAATTTTCATCACATAATTATTGTTTTATTTTTATAAAAGTTGCGTGATACGTCCTGTTAAAACTCTAAACTTTTCTTCAAAATGATATATTCTCTTGTCTGTATATGCACCTCACAGCAGTAAACGACTATGTCGTTTTTTTTCTTTTTCAGAAACTACGAGTTGCATCGTCTACAGTCAGAACCCAGGTTACTTTGAAGTGCAAGAATCCAGGGACATCATCACAGAATGAATACCTCGCAACTTCGGTGTTGTATAGAGTGTGACTTTATCTTAAAAGGGCGGGTGTATGTTTGTGCGGCTGATCGTTTGCCCAGTAGGCTACCGTTCCTACCGTGCGGTATTATAACCAACACTGATCCTCATGATCGACCAGGAAAGCATTGGTGTGTCTTTTACTTCGATACAAATCGAAAGGGAGACTTCTTTGACAGTTTAGGACATTCACCGGATTATTACAATGCGTGGTTTGCTCCATATTTACGCAGACACGCTGTACACGGTTCAGCGATCAACTCTAGACGTGTACAAAGTGACTATTCAAACATTTGTGGTTTATATTGTTTATGGTTTCTTCACCAACGATTCCAGCAAGTGCCTTTGTATGACATTGTTCACGCATTTTCAAAAGATAATTTCTGCTTAAACGATGTGATCGTGTTGGACATGTTTTCCAAGTCATTCCCATACTGTATAAAAGACGAATGTGTATATAATCAATCATGCGAATCATTGTTCTCTGTGAATACGTTGTGATTTTTTTTTTTTTTGTGTTGTTGTTGTTTTGTTATGGTGGTGGTGCTAAAGTTGTGCGTGAGAAGAACCAATTATACGTGTTGTTTTCTTTTTTTGAATGTATGCTCCATTCTTCTTTCATTAAATGCAAATAAAAATGTAGTTGTTCAATTGTGATTTCATTTGTGTTTCCTTACCCCTCCCAATCTAAGTCGAAATCGGTTATATAAATACATAGTCTTTTCACACCCAGCAATCATTTGAAAGCTAACTGTTAAATGAATTACACTTCAGTTGAAACTTACATTATGGCTTCACAGGAAATGACCGCACTTCAGTTTGAAAGCCCATTTACGTGCATTATGGCGGGTGCGACCGGATCTGGAAAAACGACCCTCTTATTCGAGATTCTTCGGCATGGAACGCAGATGTTTAGTGCAGAACCAAAACGAGTCATTTATTGTTACGGTGTATATCAGAAACTTTACGACGAGATGAACTTACATCTACCTCATATTTGGTTCTATGAGGGTCTTCCGTCAAAGGACGACCTGGAAGCCTGGGGTTCTGAGCAGCCAGGGATGAAAGTGCTTGTGTTGGACGACCTTCTCCAAAAGGCGGCAAAGAACCCAGATATTGTAGATTTGTTTTGTCAGTACAGTCACCATCTGAATTTTTCTACTTTTTTCTTGGTACAAAATTTATTCGCCAATGGAATTCGAAGTGTGAGCTTAAACACTCACTACTTCATTCTCTTGAAAAACACCAGGGACCAGCTTCAGGTGCAGACGCTAGGGCGACAAGTGCTACCTGGCCAATTGACATACTTTATGGATGCATTTAGAAAGGCCACCGAACCGAAGTATGGCTATCTACTCATCGACCTTTCGCCGCATTCCGACCCCAAATATAAGCTTCGCACTCGCATCCTGCCTGGTCAGTTAACAGTTGTTTATCTTCCCGAGAAGAACACTATGAAGACATCATGAATGATTTGATAATAAAGGAAAGTTGTTTCTTACGTCTTTTGTTAGACACCAGTAATGAACAGCGAAAGGCTATGATAAAAACTATCACACACAGACAGTTGAAGGCTGTGGTTCAAATAGCCTATAACGTTCTTCAAGGAGCACGTGAGGTGTCAAGGAAAGACATAAATAGGTTGATCAAACATAGGCTCGTTATTCATCGCTTCATCGACAAACAAACAACACGTGTGAGAAGAGTTGGACTGCTTTTGAAACACCTGGATCTTATTTTACCACTCATAAAATCCATAGAGACTGACTTAAGATAATGGCTAAAGAGTACCTTCTCGTACCCAAACGCAAATACGAGAGTATGGTGAAATCGATATCGGAAATGGAAAAGGCACGAGATGTTGAAGATTTGCCACATCAGGATGGTGGAGAAGATGCCAGTCAGATTCAATCTGTTCAACGAGATTTAAAAGACTCACCACATCAGGAAGGAGCGAAAGATGTGAGTCAGATTCAATCTGTTAACAACAACCATTTAAAAGATACGCTTGATGACGGACGGGTTGGAAGTGAGATCAAGCCAATCGAAATTGAATCAGACAAATTGAATCAACCAAAACCTCTTCCACGACTCTATGTGAAACGCCCATTATCAAAAATGGATTTTTACCAAGGGGACACATTGAAACCAAAACCTAAACGGAAGAAGACTAATGAAAAGACTATGTGGATTAACTATTCTATTTGAAATTTTGTTACGTTTTTATCATCAATCCTCGTGTTTATTAAAGAATAATACCTATACCTTGTGTTGTTGTTTATCCTTTTCACCATATCAGATTGCAGAACGGGGTTAAAGGCATTTATTCTTAGACAGTAGGACATGCCATGTGTTGATAATTGTTTTATTGCCCCTGTGATATACTATCTATAGCAGATCAAAGGCGGCCTTTAATAGGGTGATTAGTAGCTCCTGTTGAATCCCCTGTCTGAAGCACTAAAGGGGAAAATCAATAAGGTACACTCTAGTTAACTGTCAATTATTGATTTCCCCCCAAGGAGGCCCCTTCCTGTTGCAGACAGAGGACTTCTCTTCAGTCAGCACTGAGGGCTACATAATATTATGTAATGAAATGATAGTACTCAATAATCAAGAATAAATGCCTTTAAGGGGAAGAGAGAAAAGGCAAA
The DNA here is from genome assembly GCA_963580285.1 of Lucinisca nassula. Taxonomy (NCBI): domain Eukaryota; kingdom Metazoa; phylum Mollusca; class Bivalvia; order Lucinida; family Lucinidae; genus Lucinisca; species Lucinisca nassula. The sequence goes on from OY757024.1 coordinate 19,282,811, forward strand.
ACACCATTTGTATATAATATTCATTTTGAAAATAACAAAAACACGAAATTCAGTTTTAAGAAAATACAATTTTCAATTTTCACTACAGCTTGATGCGAACACAAGATTCAGAAATATACCGTTGTTGTGAAAATGATGCACGAACATGTTAGAAATGGTTGTAAACTGAGCTTTTCAACCCATTACGATACTACATCCGTGAGATTTTGTACATTTTGTTCTCATTGGAAACAATGACACTTTTTATGATGTTTTTTTTTTTACTAATTTGGATCCAAACATAGGTTGAGGGTACTCGTAAGAACCATCTCATTGGCGATTTTAGCGAGTATCTACAACCTGCATCTTGGAGCAGAAAAAAGGAAAATAATAGTTACCCATGTAAACCCCACTTTTTATTATAAAGTTGAGTTTACAGTGACATTTATTATGCAGACATGTTTACGTGATCTCGTAGGATGAAGTAGGTAACGTAAAACGGTTTAACATTGTCAGTTTGTTAAAAGGTTGAAACTAAAAATATGTTTTTCTTCTTGTTGTCAAATAACTAGATCTACATATGTACAAACTATCTTGGAAATTCAAAGTCGAATGGTAGTAGTAAGTTGCGTTAACCAGAGTGCATGGTGGCTTAACTCAGTGATATGAAACCATGAAGTCACCGTCATCTTGGTGCTATCTGCTTAAACATAACTGTTTTTTTTTCTCTCTAAATAGCCAATATGGTTATTGGTTATAGAAGGTTTTTACGAAAAGAATATCTTGAATAAAGTCACAAAGAAGATCAAAAGCTCAAAACTTAATTTTGTGATTTTTTGATTTTATAATGGCCATATGCAAAACTTTCTATTGGATTGATGAGGTAAGTTTTATCGTCGAAAGCCGAGAGTCCAGTTTTTGAAATAGTTTCACAAAATATCTGATGACTGTGACTTCTAATAGAGTTCATGTGGCATTGTTTCTGGGTCTCATTAAAAAGGGTCGCCTTGTAGTCCTCAAAGCGAAGGTCTTTTCTCACAGAGACCTTGGAAATACCCTTCAGTCTCTTTGAGTCTTTCCCGCCGCAGACAAAACTGTACATTTTGCTACGTAGCCCAACAAATTCGGAAATGGGGGTGCCATTGGTCTCATCTTTCATTTTACCCAGGACCTTTTTATTCTTGAGGCTGAACAACGGATTACTTTCTGGATATTCCGAAAAGTCGAACAGCTCTTCGTCTTCTTTAAGGTCAGCGTACATATTTTCCGTCTGACAATGCAGAAGAAAGCTGTCGGTGTCGCTCATCTGCAACTGGACCTTCGAACCGTACTTCTTCTTCAAATAATTGTAATAGAAGTCGTACATGGCCAGTTTACTCAAGTCTAAGATGCACATGCCACTATAGCTGGGTTTGTACAACTTGACTTTGGCGCGCTCCATTTCTACAGCAACCAAAGCCTCGCTAAAAACCTTGGTTGTCTTGTAAGTGGGCTTAGCAGAGAGTTTTGCCAAGCGTTTGCAGGTATGGACAAGCTCAATGTTCTTATGCTTGCGAACATTTTCCATCGTCTTACCAAACACGGAAACGTTCATCAGTTTATAGAAGTTTTTCTGAAAGGTCGATGTGGCCTTTTTTCTCATTTCCGTGTTGAAGTCGATGTAGGGCTTCATCCACGCTTCTTGACTGAATTCTAGGACTCTGTGAACGTTTTTTATTTCTAAGCCGAGCCGTAGATATAGCTGAAGGTTTCTATAATGGACGACGTACTTGTCCTTGTCCTCCAAGGTGACCATCAGTTTTTCTACCTTGGCCCTGGGTGGCAAAGGGTCGTCGTCCATCTTCCCGTGCAACTTTTTCCACAGCCCGGCAGCATAAGGCGACAGCTCTTCGCCCTGCACGTGCTTTTTCACGGGTGCAACGGGGTAGTCATTGTGTAGCTCATGTAAGTGCTCTCCATATTTGATAGAGCATTCCACAATGTACCCTTTATCGCCGCCTTCTGGCACAGACAGGACGTCAAACTGTTGTATCTCCCGTTCTGAGAGAAAGCGGAATGAGCCCGTGGGCAGCTTCTGGACCATCGAAAAACCGTACAAATTATTCATGTCAAGATAAAGGAGATATGACGTAGGTTCGGATGGATCGTAATTGTCCAACAACGGGTTGTTGGCGCGTGCGTAACGGTTGGCGATATAACTTATACCACCACGAATCCCGGATTCGATAAACAAGACCTGGTCAATGTCGGTCATCAGTTCCAGAGACACTCCTGTCATTTTGAGGCATGCTATCCAGGCCAGTCCCGGGGACGTGTAGAAGTGGCACGGATCCAGTTCATACTGGTCCATGCACACACGTCGAAAGGCTTCAAACACATCACATAGGAGTAAGACGTCTGTTTTAAGGTACAAATCATGGTACTCCCCAAGTGTCTTCAACCGAAATGTTGCGAACACATTCTGCGCATGCGCATAATCATCTTCAGAAATGCCCTCCCGCTTGATCTGGGAATAAAACGCTTCTCTTGGAGGCAGGTTCTTCTCCGCGAATTTTGACTCATCGTCCATGTAATCGTAAGGATAAACACCTTTCCGCAAGAGTAATTCTGCCTGTTGTCTACATGAAAATTCTGTTACAAAATGCGGAAATGCATCTATCCCGTCTTTGGCGAGGTCGGTGACTAAAGTTTCCAAGGACGATGGGAGAAACTGGAAACTGTCGATAAAGCGTAATTTTCCCAAAGAAAAACTGACATACCTCTCTGACGTTTGAGCGATACACGTCAACTTTGTGTTTTTAAATTTACCCAGACTTTCGCATAAAATGTGGGCATCGAAGTTGCGCATGTTATGTAGAATGACTGGCACAAAATCGACTTGTTTACAATTCAAGTTACAACAATTATGCGCCATTCCTAAAAAAGCCCCCGTTACGTGGTTATGGTGGTGGACAGGACGCTCATACGTTTTATCGTACAGAGAAAATGACTTTTTGCAAAGACAACAGAAAGTTGCTGCCTTTGCAGTTTTTTCTTCTTCTTCTGTTAGTGACATAGGTACAACATTTTTTAGAATATGTCCTATTTCTTCTTCTTCTCGTATGATAGCTTCGATAAATTTGCGAGAAGCATCATGTCCCCTATATACAACAGTAGGCTTCGTATATGTAGATTCTACGCAGACCACTTTGTAGCCAAACCCGCATACGTCCAGTTTAGTGGTAGGAGTGGTATAAGAACATGCTGGGTCTTGAAAACAGGAATGAATTTTGCGGTTTAAAGTTTCAAAATCGGCTATTATGATTACAGCGACCTTCAAGGTTTTACCAAAATCTTTGAATTCCAGAATGTTATCCTGGCCCTCTTCTGGCAAGACTACCTTTTGTGCGCCATGGACGGAGCAGTATGGCAAATGGTCCCGCAGGAGTTGTTCTCGTCGGAAACCATGTAGACAATAAGAACAGAAAAACAGCTGTGCCTTATGAGACGTTGTTCTGTATAAGAATCCATTCAAGTCTCGAATGAGGCAATAATGGGATTTCTTACCTTGTTTCAAAAGTAATAAGTTGACATGATGAAGCCTATCAGTATGTGTTGTGATTCGTAAGGGAAGAATGTCTTTGTCTTCGTAGGCGAAGACATTAACAGAAATACCGCCATTCTGTGCCTCAAACCTATTCAAGTGAGACAAAGAAACGGGGTAGTCGATGCCCGACATGTTGAGTTCGTGTTCAAAGGAAAGATAATGTTGGACAGATTCTGGTTTCTGACTGACAGAATGAAGAGATGCGAGGATGCACCAGACGAAGCATTTATCATCCATGTTTTGGATATTTAATATGGAACGATTCCATGCTAAAGATTTTGGGAGGGAAACGTAGGTAGAACCAGCTAAAGGGGCATAAATAACAGTATGAATTTCAAGGCGAATGACTCTTTTGAGGTACCATCCGGAACCTTCCCTCATATACTTCTCCATGCTCGCGAAAATTTTTTGAAGCGCCTCGTTCAAATCGTGCTCATTCCAGGTCTCCTCCGACAGGGTCATATATGTGCGACTTCGGAAAAAAGGTTGAGCAGTGGCCACAACATCTCGACCATCGTCCCTCCCCATTTCCACCTGGACGCATAGATTCCATTTGATTCCCTGCGTAGTTGTAGTGCGTGAGAAGAGGTATTCACGAATTTGTTCCCTTATATTTCCTAAAAATGTCAGCAAATCTCTATTCTCATCACTGCCACGCGGGTAGAGATATTTGTGGTGCACACCATCTCTTAAAGCGCTTTCGTCCGATGATGGATTACTCACGGTGGTCATTTTGGGAGATGACTGATAAAGGTTTTTGTTACCTGACGGATGAGAAATGTCGCCACTGCTACCTACTTGAAAACCATTAGATGCACGACCAGACAGAGGATGAACATCGTCGACATGCTTCAATAAAGATGCATAATCCGCAAAAGACTCGGAACAATGCCTACATGACCAAGTGGGACGTTTAGAAGCTTTTGGCTGGCCATGCACATTAGTTTTATGCCGATTGAGGTGATCTGCTGAAGAAAATTTTTTTTGGCAAATATTGCACATTTTCACAGTTTGTGATTTCACCTTAGCTTGTCTGTGGATATTTTTCATATGACGATTAAGGTTACTCCTATTATTGAAAGTGGCGGGACACATGTCACATTTTAAAACAAGAACATGAGAAAGTCTATGCCCAATCAGCTGTTTAACACCGGCGAAGTCTTTTCCACATTCTTCACACCGAAAACGGCCTTCTTTTGCTTCCTGGGGTTCTTCACCATCACTTTCTGACTCTCGATGATTTCTTTTCATGTTTAGTATGTCACCAACCCAGCCGAATTTGATGGAATTACTGAAACAAATACGAAAAATCTTGTATAAACTTTAAGTGTCAAGCAGTCATTTTTAGAGAAAAAGATCGAACGCGCATATTCACTATTGAGTTTCTACATTTAATCCACCAACTGAAACCTAAAATAATTTTGCTGTCAAATCCATGTGAGTTAATACATAATCTATATAAAACATATTGGTTCATTGGTAGTGACATATCGGATGGAAACATTGCTTCCATTAATGCTCACTTTAAAGTGTGTGAATTTAAGCAAGACGTGTAAAAAATCTTAAAAGTCACCATTTTGAGTTATGAAATGTTAGTGAATGAAAACGATATGAAAAATTACCTTTGAGTGTACTGCAAGAGCTGGATAGAGAAGCTCTATGTCATGCATACCAGGTATTCCTGAAAGAGAAAGAAGACAAAAATCATTTAAACTGATGTGTCAACTCGTAGAAAGAAATTTTTGGCGTTGATAAATGAATTGGATAGATCTGATTGGTATCCATCGGTATGTTAAAAAGTATATAAAAAATCAAGCGGTTTATAATCATTTGTATTTCTTTCGATTTTTTTACCTCTGCGATGCTATTCTTATTGGTAAATAATGTTTGGCAAGGTCATTGGTTACATCTAGCATATTAAGAAAAAATGTTAAAATATTCAAATCGTTTAACTCGCATTTAAGGACCATTTTCACAAACTAACTAGGGGTCAACTGCTATGGCTACACAAACCAGTGCTAGGCGTAGAATCAAGGTTTTGTTAAAGCTTACACTTGTAAATTAGACTGATCTCAAATGTGTCGTGTCGTATATCGGTACATCTACAATGAGGGTATTTTATGTTTCAATAGGCTACCGAGTAGAGCATTAAAAAGATGTGTACTATCATGGATTTTCCTAAATCATTAATGCAAATAGTCTATTTTCTGTACTCATTTGATAGTTCTTAGTGTAAATGAAGCGATTTGATCTTTCGGATAAACAAATGGTAGGTCTGAATTGTATGCCCGGTGTGCGTTTGACATTAACGTTCCAATAAAATCTATGATTCAATGAATTAAACCATATACTTTTCAGAGTGTGTGTACGGGAATTTTCAGATTTCTGCTTCAAAGACATAGGTCGTGGGTATGCGTTAGAATCACCTCAGGAAGACGGTTCTATCTAACGAGCACCCACAACCTATGATATGAGTTTAAAATCCATAACAGTTGCTATGAGTTCATCATAAAAACATGCCTTTATGATCATGACCCCCTTGAACCCCCCTTTTATATTGTAAAACTGGGGTTTGCGGGGAATACATTATTTTTCTTATTTCTACCCCAAAATATATGTTGTGGGTATTCGACAGAACCGTCTCATCGAAGTGGTTCTGTCGAATACCCACAATCTACGTTTTGCGCAGAAATAGGAAAAATATCTCAATGTTCACCTTAAATTGTTCATTTTAGATACTAAAATGTTCAATGTATTCGAATAGGCGTGTTTTCGTTATGTAAAAGAAGAAAACAATGGGGCTGTTCTAACGAGCACCCGCAACCTATGTTATGAAATTGAAAAAAAAATGAAGCCGTTCTAACGAGCACCCACAACCAATGTTATGATTTGTTTGTTTGTTTGATTTGAGGTTTAAAGTCCCCGTCAACAATTTTGGGTGACTTTTACCCGACATTGAGATGAATGACATCTCAAGCACTGCCGCCCAATGAAACCAATAGGGCCGACTCGCACCGCTTTGCCTGGGCTAAGCCGTTTACCAGTACTCATGTGCGGGTCGGTTTCAGCTCTGCGTGGAAGCATCATGCAGCCCATATATTTCTTCAAGCTCTGATGGGCGGGAGCCAACCAATGCTATGAGCTTATCCATATATGACAATGGAATATTCCATCTCATGAGCTGCAGAAGCCTCCGTGGTGCAGTGGTTACGCTACTCGCCTTGTAAACCAGGGATAGCAGGATCGATCCCGGGCTTCTCCAGACTTTCGGATGAGTCTTTTAACCGAGGTCCCGTCTCCGTATGACCTCAGCTGTTGGTGGGACGTAAAACTCAAACACTCACTCATTCATGAGCTGCAGAGTGGTTTATTTCTAATTATAGGGGTTAAAGCGGTTCTATCTAACGTGCAGCCACAATCCATGATTATAGTTTAAAGAAAGTAATAAAGTGGCTCTTACAAGCACCCACAGCCTATGTAACAAACTAAACTAAGAAAACAATGAGGCGGTTCTAATGCGCACCCACAACTTATATTATGAGTTTAATGTTTAGGCGGTTTTAACGTGCACTCACAACCTATGTCTTGGAGCAGAAAAAAGCACATTAATGAAAACCCCTAAACGGGCGTTTCTAACGAGCACCCACGATCTATGTTATGACTTTAAAAATAAGATAACAACGAGGCGTTACGAACGTGCACCAACAACCTATGCTATGAGTTTAAAGCATATATGACAATGGAAAAGTCCACCTCATGAGCTGAGGAGTTAAATGGTAGCGGTAAGTTTTACGAAAAAAAAAAAATGTACTTTCTTTGAAAAAAGAGTGTAGGCTCAGATCAGACGCTACATACTATAGTATCTGATCTGGGTCTACACTGTTTGCATATGTCCTTAAAAGGATCACCGCACATATATTGGTTAAATAAGAAAAAATAATCACATATTTTCATCGGAAAGCTAATTTCAGGTCCTGATAACAGGAAAAAATCTGATATCCCATCAACAAGTTGTTTTGTCAGAACAACAAAATAAAATAAATTTTACTTACTGTAAATATGGTGCGCACTTGATTTATTCCGTATTTATAAACTTTGTTATGTTTTCTTGTAGAACTGTATCCTTCGGTGCTTGTTTTTTGTAAGAGAGAAACGACAAAAAGCTGCCCGTATTTATATGATATGAGCCCAGTGAGCTAGAAATAGTTATTATGCATAGCAACACCATGTCAGCACATTCCTAACCCACCGAAACCCAACGTGAGTAATGAAAACTTTAGACCTTGGTAAAAAGAAATTTAGCCATGTCACGTTTATATTACTTCTTGTCTACCGAAAATAGTTCCTGAGGTTTAACGTCCCCGTCAACGCTATATAGGTCATTTCGGAGACGTTGCTTCCAATTTTGTGGGACTGTTAGCCGACATTGAGATGAAATGGCATCTCAAGCCCTGTCAAACAATGAAACAAAAAGGGTTTATAAGAATGGACGGTCGGAAACGTACCACTTTTCCTGGGCACGCATATATCCTCTAAGCGGTTTACCAGTACTCGTGTGCCCATCTATGTCATCAAAACAGGGGTGGGGGTTAAAGTTCTTATAAGAACAGATTAGGCTGTTTTGCTGAAACATAGAAGCATGCTTGTTCGGGGTGTAGCATTTCAAATATTATGAATGAAAGTCGTTGATACTATATAGCTTTATCTGTTTATCAATGAGATAGTAAAATACTTTGACCTCATACGATGCTTATTGTTAGTTTAGAAAGCAAGTTCAACTCCGATAAATCAATGTTATTTTAACGTGTTAATAGGTCTGCTATCAGGAGAAGCGGTTGAGGGGCTTTTGCTCGACCATTTTTTTTCTCCCTTACTAAAATATATTGAAAATTTGAGTACAAAAGAGTGAGCATTTAAAGATACAAAACACTGGTATTTTTTTCCATTTCTGTACAAAAACATATATTGTGGGTACTCGTTAGAACTGTCTTGATCTAATGAGCACCCCACAATCTATTTTGATAAGAAATGTGCCTCTGTAAACCCAAGTTTGACTATATACAAGTGGGGTTTATGGGGAGGTTTGAATATATATCTGTATAGTTCGAGCTCGTCAGTTTGTTGGAGCCTCACCGTTTTCGAGGTTGAGTCTCTTAGGTCCTGAAACTTATTAATATTCGCGAATGGGATATTGCAGTTGCTGGTGGGCTATACAATTTTATAAGCCTATCAAAAAGTGCCTTAATTCGACCAATCATATAGGGAGGTGAGATAGAACGAAAACCAGTTAAAATAGGTCTCCCGCATTCCATGCCACCGCGATCGATGGCATTCGGATAATGTAGCCTTTTTTGTCCTCGCGGCGCCAAAAAGTCTACTCGAGGATAAAAATAGTATATGGGAACAAAAGAGACCGATCGAATGACGCATACTTAACCCACACGAAAGCGCGCGAAAAAAAATGGCGCGTTTTTTTCAAAAGCGATAAACTCGACCGCGATACAAGTGGCGCGTTATGACGTCATCCAAGATGGCTGACAGGACGTGACGACGGTTCAAGATGGCGGCCGGATGTACGTAATCCAAGATGGCCGACCGGATGTCACGTGATCCAAGATGGCCGCCGGATATGACGTCAGAGGGTGGAATCTAGTCCTGAGGACTAGATTGCCCCCCCCCCTTTTTACCCTACTCTAGTGCGCCTTTATAATTGAGCAAACAATATGCTCAAGCAACTTACCTCGTTTTTACATGGCAACTTACATGGCAAGAGCTCTATCTCCTTTCTAAAAGACAAATATTTGCAAAAAGCCATTCTTTTGGGACTTCGCCGGTATCAAGAAATTGCTGAAACAGGTGTGAAAACACTCATCACGTGAACAAGTCCGCGAAATGAAGACCTCCCTAAACCCACTTTATATAGAGAAAACTGAGGTTTTCGGGGGTATTCATTATTTTTCTTATTTCTGCTCCGAGACATAGGCTGTGGGTACTCGTTAGAACCGCCTCAATGAGGCGGTTCTAACGAGCACCACATCCTATTTTTTTGCATTTATAAAAAAAATATGAAGGATTTTCATCAGAAAAGTAGCCATTTTGGAGATGTGAAAAATGCACTATGTCGTAAGGACGAGTATGATCCAATTCATTTGCTAGTTATTTAAGGACTCTAGGATGACGCTGATCAAGCCCTAAAGCTTTAGAGGGATTTAAGTCCTTTAGTAACTTTATAACTCCCTCCGATGAAACTACAATCTTATCCATGAAAGGAGCCAATCTCTGAGTTAATGGAACCTCCTTGTACTATGAATGAATCATTGAACTGACCAATCAATTCTTCTGCCCGTTCAGGATCTGACTCTGCGACACCACTGCCATGCCTTTTTGAAGGGATGGAATACCTTGCCTGTCTTTTTTCTTACTGTTGACGGGCTCTCTCCGGGAAAATTTACAAATGTCAAAACTTCGTGTTAAATACCCCACCCTTGAGTCCTTTTACTCATTGTTATGAATTGAAAATCCCCTGGTGGACATTTAGCCCCATTTTGTCATGCATGGAGTCGCTTTCTTATATACCAGATAAGGAAATATTGCACCTTACCTTGGGATAGAAATTCTTGTCCTACCCCGGTTATCCTTTCAAATCGAGAATTTTCACGTGTTTGAAGTGCACTGGTTGAATATGACGTCACATATGCTGCGGTTAAGTTTGACGCCATTGCACGTACAATGACGTCAAAAACACCGCTTTATTGTTATAAAAATGGCGGATGTCGACAACCGAAATGACTGCATTATAAACAAAATTCAGTCTTAGAAATGTAAGGTGTGCAAGAAAAAGAATCTTAAACCTGAATATTCATTTAAGCCACACCCATTTCTGTCTATCAACCAATCAAATTACTTGATGCCATTTACTGCTACAAATTCATAAAGTGAATGCCAAACAGTGTAGATCCTGATCAGATGGCTTCTTCAGAAGCCATCTGATCTGGATCTACACTGTTTGCAAAGATAGGGGTTGTTGTGAACAGCAAGATAAGGGTTAAATGGATGTGAGGGGTAAGCAGACAAATCAGCCCCTCGGGATAACTGTCAGGCGTCACTCGGCAAGCCTTGTGATGCCGGACTAACCCTCCAGCTGAAACGTTTGCAAAAAATACAGAACGTGGCTTCGGATCTACTTCATTATTTGTTAGTGTTCCTCTATAAAGGGGTAAAATTTTCATATACCGCCGGCTTCTGTTTGTAAGGTCCCCAAGAATCTGAGTTGTGTCGACAGGTTGTTGCGGAATGGACAATTCCAGTACATGTATGTCGTAAAGCGATCACGTGAACACGTCCATGGAATTGAACACTCCTCTAGACCCCACTTTATATAGAGAAACTGGGGTTTACGGGGGTATATATTATTTTTTTTATTTCCGAACCAAGACATGTTGTGGGTACTCGTTAGAACCGCCTCAATGAGGCGATTCTAACGAGCACCACAACCTATGTTTGCAGTAGAAATAAGAGAAAATATCACGGATTTTCGACAGAAAAGTAGCCATTTTTAAGATATGAAAAACATGCACTATGTCGCACGTGTTTAAACTGACATTGGCAGTTCTTCAGGGAATTGGCAACATCGGACGATTTTCCGCCATGATTTGAAACAGAGGCAACATTTCGGACTTCCTTTTTTCAGCGCTTCCAAAAGTGTTCTCGTTAAGCAAAGTATTTGGTCTGAGGAAAGAATTTGCTTCTGAAAGAAAATTGTTGCTTTCAAGGAAAGGATCTGAGACTCACAAAAGATGAATTTCTCTGAAAAATATTTGCTTCTTCGGAAAGAATTTGCTCATCTTGTTTATGCTTCTCAGGAAAGAACTTGCTTCTCACAAAAGAATGTTTTACTCAGGAAAGCATGTACTTCTAGGGAAAGAATTCGCTCGTCATGAAGAATGTCTCCTCAAAGAATTTGTTTCTCAGGAAAGAATTGGCTTCTCCTCAGGAAGAATCACTCCTCATTAAATAATTCGCTCCTCAGGAAAGAATTTGCTTCTCTGGAAAGCATTTGCTCCTCAGGATAGAATGTGTTTCTCAGGGAAGACTTTTCTTCTCAGGAATGAATTTGCTTCTCTGGAAAGAAAGTGTATGTCAGGGAAAAAAGTTCTTATCAGGAAAGGATTTTCTCCTCAGGAAAGCATTTACTCCAAGACAGAATTTACTCCTAAAGAAAGATCAAGTTGCTTCTAAGAAATGAATGCGTATCACATGTAAGACTTTTCTTCTTAGAAGGAATGCACTTCTAAGGAAAGAATTTATTCTTCAGGAAAGAGTGTTTCTCAGGAAAGAATTCGTTCCTGAAGAAAGAATTTGGTCCTGAGGAATGTGTTTCTCAGTAACGATTTCGCTCATCGGGAGAGAATTCGCTCATAAGGAAAAATAGGTTGCAATTTTCAATGCAGAAATGGTTGCTTCGCACTACTGGGGGATAACTGTATTCAACTTGTCATTTGGGGAGGTAAATTGGGGGTTTTACGGTCGGAAATTTCGTTTTACGGCGACGCTGAATTTGCGATTAAAACCGACGATTTACCTCCTCAATACAGTTGTCCCCATTCAGTTAGTTTGTTAAAAATTGTACTATTTTGCGCAAAGCGGCAAGCGCTGTGAGCTGCGTAAAACCAAATGCTACACAATGAAAAGCGACGTTACATAATGACGTCAGGTTTCCGATAGTATATCGCAGGGTATACTATCGCAAATTTTTGTCGTTATTCAATCAGACGTCGCGCTATATACGCGACACTGCTCGGACAACAAATCATTGCCACAATTTTAACACATGTATTCGCTTCATAAGGGTGGTTTTTGTTTGTTTTTGTTTGTTGGATCTTACGCTTAACGTCCCCGTCAACATTTTATAGGTCATTTTGGAGACGTCGCTTCCAATTTTCTGGGACTTTTACCCGACATCATCTGCGGGAATGAATGCCACAAAGTGCACCGTCCTTCGGATCGGGACATTAACTGGAGGCCCCTGTCTAGGGAGAACCATGCCCTGTGCAGGTTAAATATCCCTACCGTAATTGCATGATTACTGTGTAGGATTTCATCCTGCCAATCTTGAATGTATGTAAAATACACCTGCCGAAAGGGCGTAGGCAGTATTCGAAGAAAAAAAAAAGACCCCACCGTGTAAACAGAAAAGTTGTTAGCTGAAACTTAGTGTAGTCCAGTGCATTTTATCCTTATGCCAAAATATCTCTTTATATACATGTATATACCTTGATATGGGTCGTGGAATAACTATAACTCCAAAAGTTGGGCTGAAAATCACTAAACAGAAATGGTAGTGTGTTTCTACTAGCCAATGGTGTGTGTACATGTATACATGTATTCGACATAGGCATTTCTAACCCTTGGGATTGCCGGGCCAATCGTAACCTCGGCTCAGACGCAGGTCCGATCGGCTGAGCCATCCCTCAAGTTGTAAATTTCTCTGTGATATATAGAGATTATCATATGGCATTTTTCATATCATACCCCGTATCAGCCCGAGACTCTCATATCAGCCCGAGGGCTGATATGGGTCGAGGGCTGATATGGGGTATGATATGAAAAATGCCATATCATAATCTATTTATCATACATTTCACCTTTAAAAAATATTGTTCAAAATAACTTGTATTAATTGCATCTGCCTAATACCAAAGTTAGTTACATTTTTCTCTCGTATTCGCTGCGCCATGCCATGTTTTTTGTGTGTGTGTTTTTTTTTTTTTTTTCCAAACAGTTTGAACAGACGAAACTATTGCAAATTGCAAATGGCGTCCTGAACAACAAATGCGAAATGCCGCAAAAGGAAGAACGCCGCGTGTTCCGAATAGGATGACGTCAGAGGTATGATAAAGGCTTAGGGTGCGATAAAGGGTTGTGATATGAATTTTTGGGGTATGATAAAGCCCATGCGATATGGCAGCACGTGCAAGCGTGATACGTGCATTGGTGTCACGTTCGTATCGCATATTCAAAAACTAAGTATTTTATACTAAGTGTATGATAAAGACATTTATAACCCTCGGGATTGCCGGGCCCGTCTTAACCTCGGCATAGCCGCGGTCCGATCTGACCAGACATTTTTCAAGTTGGAAATGTCTCTGTGATATAGACATTTCTACCCCCTGGATTTCAGGGACACTCATAACCTCGGCATAGCCGCAGGTCCGATCTGCCGAGCCATTCCTCAAGTTGGAAATGCTTCTGTGATATAGGCATTTCTAACCCTCGGGATTGCCGGGCCAACCATAACCTCAGCTTAGCCGTGGTTCCTATCGACCGAGCCATCCCTCAAGTTGGAAATGTCAGACATTTCTACCGCCCCCACTCGGAATTTCCGGGACAATCACAACCTCGGCATAGCCGCAGGTTCTATCTGCCGAGCCATTCCTCAACTAAGATATAGGCATTTCTAGCCCTTGGGATTGTCGGGTCAATCGTAACCTCGGTATAGCCTCAAGTTTGAAATGCTTCTGTGATATCGGCATTTCTAACCCTCAGGGTTGCCGGGCCAATCATAACCTCGGCATAGCCGTAGGTTCTATCTGCCGAGCCATTCCTCAACTGTGATATGATACAGGCATTTCTAACTCTTGGGATTGCCGGGCCAATCGTAACCTCGGTATAGCCGCAGGTCCTATCTGCCTAAGCATTCCTCAAGTTGGAAATGCCTCTGCAATGTAGGCATTTCTAACCCTAGGGATTGCCGGGCCAATCGTAACCTAAGCTCAGCCGCAGGTCCGATCGGCCGAGCCCTCCCTCAAGTTGTAAAATCTCTGTGATATAGGCATTTCAAACCCTCGGTATTGCCGGTGCAATCATAACCTCGGCTCAGCCGCAGGTCCGATCGTCCAAGCCAGCCCTCAAATGATAAATATCTCTGTGATATAGGCATTTCTAACCCTCGGGATTGCCGGGTCAATCGCAACCTCAGCTTAGCCGCAGGACCGATAGGCACAGACAATCCCTAAGCTGGAAATGTCTTCCGTAATGATCCTAAGTAATGGGGCAGACAGGCCTACGCAATTATAGTACAGATCCAGATCAGACTGCTCCTGAAGGAGCAGTCTGATCATGGTCTACACTGTTTGCCATTCCGTCTGCACTTTTTGGACTCCTTGCTGGATACTGAAACAAATTTGTTCAAATTTTAGAAGAATTATGGCAAGTCTTCAAGGTGTTCGAATTTTTAGGATTTTACGGTATATTGAATATACAGTAGAACTTCGATGGCTCGAACACCGATGGCTCGTTTACCATGGCTGAGTTGAACCCATTTTCGAGTCCCTAGGGAATTCCTCTACATAAGACGAAGTGTGGGACAATATCGGTGATTTTCGAATTTATCTTGCAAATGTATGTTGTGTGTACTCATTAGAATCGCCTTTATGAGGCGATTCTAATGAGTATACACATCATACATTTTTTATTATAGAGCACCGAAAAGATGTCCCAAAATTAACCCCGGTATGCCTCTTGGCAGTAACCATCAGTGGCTCGAACTACCCCTGTCTCGAACAGATTTCCGTGGTCCCAAACGTGTTAGACCCATTGAAGTTCGACTGTATACTCAAGAAAAGATTATATTATCTCACATGAATGTGCTTCGCCCCCGCCCATCGGGGCTTCATGAAATAGATGGGCTGCATGGTGCTTCCACGCAGAGCTTCGGCCCCCACCCATCGCGGCTTGAAGAAATATATGGGCTGCATGATGCTTCCATGCAGAGCCGAAGCCGACCCGCACACGAGTACTGGTAAACCGCTAAGGATCTAAGCCTGCCTAGGCAAAGTGGTGCGAGTTGGCCGATCCATGCTTATAAGCCCTATTGGTTTCATTGGGCGGCAGGGCTTGAGATGTCATTTCATCTTAATGTCGGTTAAAAGTCCCACAAAATTGGAAGCAACGTCTCCAAAATGACCATTTTAGTGTTGACGGGGACATTAAACCTCAAATCAATCAATCAAATCCACTCGGAGCTGAAACCCACCGCACACGAGTACTGGTAAACCGCTTAGAGGATCTAAGCCTGCCCAGGCAAAGCGGTGTGAGTTGGACCGTCCATGCTTATAAACCCTATTGGTTTCATTGCGCGACAGGGCTTGAGATGTCATTTCATCTCAGTGTCGGGTAAAAGTCCCACAAAATTGGAAGCAACGTCTCCAGAATGACCTATACAGTGTTGACGGGGACATTAAACTTCAAATCTAACAAACAAACAAAAACATAATTGTGCTATACTAATAAATTGTGTGTGCTCATTAGAAACTCTGCCCTGAAACTGTTATATGCTGAGAAGAAGAAATAAGAAGAAAATTTCTTGGACACCAGACAAGGAAATCCGTGATTTTACCTTGGGATAGAAATGTATGTTCTGACCCTGGTGTTCCGACCCAATATCGAATATTCCCGCGCGTTTGATAAATGTATACTTTTTACTGGTTGAATACGACCTCGTATGCGCCGTCGTTAAGGTTGACGTCATGCACGTTACGTGACGTCACTAAACATTCCTGTAGTGTCATCACAATATGGCGGACGTTGGTAACCGAAGTGAATGCAGCATTAAAACTCCGCGCTAAAAATGGAAAGTATGCAAGAAAAAGAATCCTATATGGGTGTGAGGGGTGGATAGAAAAATCCGTCCCTCGGGATCACTGTCCGGCATCACTCGGCAAGCCTCGTGATGCCGGACAGTGACCCTCGGGACGGATTTTTCCATCCACCCCTCACAGCCATATAAGATTCTTATAATATCCCCTAATAAACTCAACCTTACCACCTTCTAGGGGTGTTCATACCATAAACGTTGTATGAATAGAACAGGAAAGAAAAATTTATATAAGAAACATGTTTTTATTCATATGAAAATATAAAGTTTAAACATGGCGAACTATCGACCAAACACCATTACGCAAACACGCCTATACAAATACATTGCCATCTTTATCGCCGAAAAATGAAAAATTTATGATGAAAAAATATGATTATTTTCTTATTTCTGCTCAAAATATAGATTGTGTGCATGAGGCGGTTCTAACGAGTACCCACAATCTATATTTTAGAGCAGAAATAGGAAAAATAAGGTATACCCCCGGAAACCCCAGTTTTACTATATAGTGGGGTTCAAGGGGGTCAAAATTATATAGGCGTGTTTTCGTGATGTTCACACTTGCTGAATAATTACATGTAATCCTTAAGATGCAGAGAAAAAACTACACCTGAAAATGTCGTCTTCGTACGTCGTCTGCTGAATCTTTTTGCAAACTTTCGAAATATATTTTTGCAACAGGGAAACCGTGTTGACCCAGATCAGACTGCTATATTTGTTTGTTTTTGTTTGATTTAAGGTTTAACGTCCCCGTCAACACTGTAAAGGTCATTTTGGAGACGTTGCTTCCAATTTTGTGGGACTTTTATCCGGCACTGAGATGAAATGACATCTCAAGCCCTGCCGCCCAATGAAACCAATACAGTTTACAAGCATGGATGGTCCGACACTCGCACCGCTTTGCCTGGGCAAGCTTAGATTCTCTAAGCGGTTTACCAGTACTCATGTGCGGGTCGGTTTCAGCTCTGACTGGAAGCATCATGCAGCCCATCTATTTCTTCAAGCCCCGGTGGGCGGGGGCCGAGATCAGACTGCTCCTGCACTGTTTGCAAACATGGCTTTTAAAGTGACAAAGCAGACGACAACTGTCATGATTGGCATCTTATGGGTCAATTTGCCACAACCATTTCTGACTATCATCCGGAAAACACGCCTATATAATTTTGACCCCCTTGTGCCCCACTTTTATATAGAAAAACTGGATTTACATGGGTAAACCATATTTTTTCTTATTTCTGCTCTATAGATTGTGGGTACTAGTTAGAACCGGCTCGATGAGGTGGTTCTAATGCGTACCTACAATCTATATTTTGAGATGAAATAAGAAATTTTTCTTTTTAAAATTTACCTTTTTCGGCGATAAAATTTACAATATATTTGTACGAGGCATAACCAAACAAATTACTTGAGATACTTCACAAACTGAATGACAAACTGTGTAGATCCTGATCAGATGGCTTGAGAAACCACCTGATCTGGATCAACACTGTTCGCAAAGTTAGTGATTGTAAACGACGGACCTGTCTGTTTTCATCACGAAAACACGCCTATATAATTATGACCCCCTTGAACCCCACTTTTATATAGTAAAACTGGGGTTTCCGGGGGTATACCTTATTTTTCTTATTTCTCCTCTAAAATATAGATTGTGGGTACTCGTTAGAACCGCCTCGATGAGGCGGTTCTAACGAGTGCCCACAGTCTATATTTTGAGCAGACATAAGAAAATATCACAATTTTTCATCATAAAATTTTCATTATTTCGGCGATAAAGGTGGCAATGTATTTGTATAGGCGTGTTTTCGTAATGGCTGAAAATATTACCACCTGAAAGTCACGACTGCAAGAAAATACTCAAATTTACCGGAGTTTAATATTTAATATACGGGTATCTTAATTATATTCAACAGAAGTATAGCAGCACTGAATATCCTTCTAATTCTTCATTATTCATGTAAAATTTCACACCACAGTCAGTATTCACCATTTACTTTTAATGCACTTGCCCTTGGGGAAGGCTGCGTTCGAATTGCAATGTAAATGATTTTTATAACTCATCGCACAAGACTCAAGTTAACCAAAGGTTAGGATAGGGTAGAAGAAAACAACTGACAAACAAGAGGCCCATGTGCCACTTTGCTCACCAGAACTCAGGAGGGCACTGCCCACTGGCAGCAATGTATTTTAACCATGAAAGCCCTGTGCCCAAGGATGCTACAGATAAAATTTGGACCAACCAGTCTTGTGGCTTCAGAGGTCTGATGTCACTTGAATGTGTTGTTGCAGGACAACAGATGACAACTGACAAATTCCCATCTGTGACAACCAACATTTCTATGAAAGTTTGACAAAATATCTTGAAAGGCATAAATGTCATCTTTCTTTTTTCCCCATTATACTTAAATTGCCATAGCCAAATTCCATAAACCAGAGCTCAGGTGGCAGCCATGAATTTTAACATGATATGATTTAAATCTACCAATTATAAAGTCGCCCAAAGAAACCCAATACCCAAATGAGCACCAATGTGGACTGTATCTGAATTACAATAGGTGTTTTATAAAGTAGAGAGTGTGGAGCATGGACCCAATGGAGCCTGGTTGGTGTCACTAAATGCATCTTATCAAAAGGAACAGAGACATATATGGTGTATGGTTCCTGAGATGTAAGGCCTTTTAAGCAGTGGGGGAATTCGGGCATGGTGGATCCCAGAAAAGTCCAAGATTGTTGTCAATGAATGAGTCTTATCATAAGGATCAAGAATATATGGTTAAAGGGTGGAGATCTGAACGTTTGAATGGTTTCTGAGATATATGGCCTATTATGTAGTGGAGTCTTAACATAAGGAACAAGAACATATATGGTTAAGCGATGGGGATCTGAACGGTTTCTGAGATATATGGCTTTAATGAAGTAAAGGGGTGGGGCATGGCCCGTAGCACCCCCAAACTGGTGTCTCTGATTGCGTCTTATCATAAGGGACAAGAAAATATATGGTTTAGGGGCAGGGCTCTGAACAGTGTCTCAGATATATGGTCTTTTGTGAAGTCAAGGGGTGGAGCATGGCCCGGGCGTGCGCTGGGTGACCCCTAGGTTGGTGTCACTGAATGTGTCTTATCATAAGGAACAAGAATAAAATATATGGTTTAGAGTGGGGATCTGTAAGGTTTCTGGAATATTTGGCCTTTTATGAAGTGGAAGGGGTTTGGCATGGCCCTGGCACATCCCGGGGGATCCCCAGGTTGGTGTCACTGAATGCGACTTATCATAAGGAACGAGAATATATATGGTTTAGGGGTTGGGATGTGTAAGGTTTCTGGGATATTGGGCATTTTATGAAGTGGAGGGTAGGGGCATGGCCCCGGCACATCCCAGGGGACCCCAGGTTGGTGTCAATGAGTGTGTCTTATCCTAAGAAACAAGAATATATATGGTTTAGGGGTGGAGATTTGAATGGTTTCTGAGAATGGCATTTTATGAAGTGGAGTGGGTGGGGCATGTCCCCGGCATATCCCGGGGGACCCCCTGGTTGGTGTCACTTAATGCATCTTGTCATAAGGAACAAGAATATGTATGGTTTAGGGGTGGGGATCTGTAAGGTTTCTGAGATATAAGGCATTTTATGAAGTGGAGGGGGCGGGGCATGGCCCCGGCACAACCTAGGGGACCCCCAGGTTGACATTAAAGCATATGGCTGAGAGAAGTTTACTCAAAGAACATTTCTATGAAAGTTTTGTCAAAATATCTGCAATGACTTGGCAGTAATTGCCATTTATTTTCAATTTTCCCCATTATAAGTCAATGGAAAGTCTAAGTTGCCATAGCAACAAAACTAAAAGGCCAAATTTCATAAAAACACAAAACCTGTAAAGTCCAATATGGTGAATATTTTAATATAAAGTCTCAGCCCCATTGAACAAATGGTTTCGGAGGAGATGATTTTTTAAGTGTTTTTTTTTCTATTTCATTTTTCATTTTGGTTTCCATGGCAACCAGCCAGAAAGGCAGTAGGCCTAAAATCACATGGCAGATAGAAGATTGCATTAGGATACTTCGATGAAAGTTTTGTCAAAATATCTGCGAAAGCTTGGCCGTTAATGCCATTTTTCAATTTTCCCCATTATAAGTCTATGGAAACTCTAAGTTGCCATAGCAACCAAACTAATGAGCTGATTTGCATTAAAAACCCAAACTTTAAATCCCCCCTGTCCCAGCCCAAGGGTGCTACAGATGAAATTTGGGCTCAATCGGCCCAGTGGCTTCAGAGGAGACGTCATTTGAAAATGTTGACGCCATCGGACAGACGACGACGACTCAGACGACGACAACGACGACGACGACGGAAAACTGCCTATCCTATAAGCTCCCCCGGAGCCTTCGGCTCTGGTGAGGTAAAAAAAAAAAAAACAGAAAAAAAAACAAGGGTTTAGAAGAAATTCGCATCTGAAGCAAATACGATGATTTTCTATTTTTAGCTCTGGCGGTCATTTTGCTCATCAGAACGTTGTAGCCATTTTGATAGAGAGTCACCTAAGCAAAATTCCTATGAAGTTTGAATGAAATTGGCCCAAGGGTATAGGAGAAGCTGTCGTTCAAAGAGTTCGTTTTTCTATTTTTAGCTCTGGTGGCCATCTTGATCATCAGAGCGGCATGATTTTAGCTATTGTGGTAGGGAGTCACATAGGCAACATTTCTGTGATGTTTGAATCAAATTGGTATTGAGGGTTTAGGAGGGGTTCACGTTTGAAGCAAATTTACGATGGTTTTCTATTTTTAGCACTGGCGGCCATTTTGCTCATTTGAGCGGATCTGTTTTAGCTACTTTATAAGAGGGTCACCTAAGCAACATTCGTATGAAGTTTAAATGAAATTGGCCTAAGGGTACAAAAGGAGTTGTCGTATAAAGATTTTTTTTTACGTGGCTATCCTGTTCATCGGGGCGGAACGCTTTTAGCTATTTTGGTAGGGAGGCACCCAGACAACATTCCTGTGAAATATGAATCAAACTGACCCAAGTGTTTAGGAGGAGTTCGCGTTGGAAGCAAATTTACGATTTTTTTTTCTATTTTTAGCTCTGGTGGCCATTTTGCTCATCGGATCAAAACAGTTTAAGCTAATTTCGAAGAAGGGTCACTTAAGCAACATTTTATTAAGTTTGAATGAAATTGGCCCAAGGGTACAGGAGGAGCTGTTGTTTAAAGATACTTTTTTCTATTTTTAGCTCCGGCAGCCATCTTGTTCATCTGAGTGGAATGGTTTGAGCTACATCTGGAAGGGAGTCACCTGGGCAACATTCCTGTGAAGTTTGAATCAAACTGGCACACGGGTTTAGGAGGATCTGCATTTGAAGTAAATTTACGATGTTTTTCTATTTTTAGTTCTGGCAGCCATTTTGCTCTAAGAAGCAGAACCGTTTTAGCTATTTTGGTGGAGGGTCACCTTAGGAACATTCATATGAAGTTTGAATGAAATTGGCCCAAGGTTACAGGAGGAGTTGTTGTTTAAAGATGTTTTCTATTTTTAGCTCTGGAGGCCATCTTGTTTGTTCATCAGGGCGGAAATATTTCAGTTATTTTGTTATGGGGTCACCCAGGCATCACTCCTGTGAAGTTTGAATCAAATTGACCCACGGGTTTAGGATGAGTTTGAAGCAAATTTACTTTTTTTTTCTTCTATTTTTAGCTCTGGCGGCATTTTGCTCATTAGAGTGGAGCCATTTTAATTTTTTTAAGAGGGTCATCTAAGCAACATTTCTGTGAAGTTTGCATGAAATTGGCCCAAGGGTACAGGAGGAGTTGTCGTTTAAAGATTTTTCTGTTTTTAGATCTGGCAGCCATCTTGTTCATCGGAGCAAAACGAATTTAGCTATTTTGGTAGGGAGCAATCCAGGCAACATTCCTGTGAAGTTTGAATCAAACTGGCACAAGGGTTTAGGAGGAGTTCGCATTTACATCAAATTGTTTCGGGACGCACGACGGACGACCCACGACGGACGACGCGGACATTCACTGAACACAATACCTCACGTGCTCATGTGAGCTAAACAATCAGCTCCTCTCGCACTTGCTGCAAGCACAAAAGACATTTGCCCTATAAAGCCAAAGCAGTAGAACACCCGGACATTCAAGGGGAGGTTGAAATGTTATCCCTTAAAGTCTGCCAAGTGAAACTTCTGTCTGTGTGAAAGTTTTACGTTCCATCAAAACTAAGGTCATGTGGAGACGAAACCTGTGTTCAAATCTGGAGAAGCCATGAATTAAACGCAAGTGGCTTAACCAGGCTTCTGTGAAGATTCTGAGCAGAATGCACGGACGCGCATGGTGCATGTTGATAAGAAACCTCTATTGGTGCACGTGTTTAGAGACATTTTCACACATACCGTTGTCATTTTGTCATATAGATTTACTCTGTATTTCTCATTCGTCTTTTAGCTCGTATGACACTTGATAGCATCCCACCAGGAAAACATGCTTATAAAATTTTGACCCCCTTGAACCCCACTTTTATATAGTAAAACTGGGGTTTACAGGGGTAAAAAGTATTTTCGTTATATCTGCTTTAAAACATAGATTGTGGGTACTCGATAGAACCGCCTCATCGAGGCGGTTCTATCGAGTACCCACAATCTATGTTTTGAGCAAAATAAGAAAAAAATCACAATTTTTCATCTTAAAATTGCCATTTTTGGGCTGGAAAATTGACAATGTATTAATATAGGCGTGTTTTCGTAATGCTTTTAGCTCCCTCCTTTCGCAAAAGACATCTTTGTTGAGTCGTTTCAAAGCGCAGAATCTGTTCAGTGCTTATGTCCGCGTGAGTATCACTGATTTGTAGGAAATCCAGGTAACGTTTATTTATAAATAGAAACCGCACGATTCTTCTCCATGTGACATCAGAATGCTGTATAAAAAGTAAAACCTGGACTGGGTTCGAGAACTGGGGCGTTGAAAAACAGTGTAGACCCAGATCAGAATGCGGCGTCTGACCTGGGTCTTCACTGGTTGCTTAAAGCGAAACAGGCTTAAACGAAACAGTCCACGTCCCCGTTCAAGGCCGTTTTATCCAGCCCCCACTCAGAGAAAATCGCCTCACCAGTACTGTTATTGATTTGACTTTTTAATTCTCACAATACAGTCGACCTTCAAAGGCTAACGACCCTTGGGATCATGTAAATGTATTCGAAACAGGAGTAGTTTGAGGCACCGAGGGTTAAAAATAACACTGGGTAAGGAAACATAAGGAGATAAATTAGGGATATTTTTATTTCACTCTTCTATTAAATGAAGCTATGCTGTGTGTGCTCATTAGAATCGCCTCAATGAGGCGATTCTAATGAGTACACATAACATAACATGACCTTTCAAGTTTAATTAGACAAATTCCCCGAAAACTGCTTTATTAGATAAAGGTATATTGTGTTTACTCATTAGAATCGCCACGATGAGGCGATTCTAATGAGTACACACAACATATCCATTCAAGTTTTATAAGACAAATCCTCGAATTATCCTTAGACAAGAGCATGTTATAAGCTCCTTGCCTTAGATATTTGGTGCCAGGAGATTTATGAAGGATTTCACAGGGATTCGAGAAGGGATTCGAGCCAGCCATGGAAACGAGCTATTGTTGTTCGGCTCAATGAAGTTTCACTGTTGATTCAGGTAAATTATAACAACATCTTTGCTGTAACACTAGTCACTACAGTAGAAAAATCTACTGTTATTGTTTTCTTTATCACTGACATGTCATTTGTTTTTAAATTTGGTTTAACAAAACAGCAACATTATGCCAGCAGCTATTGTCAACACAGATATTTGGATCCCTGAGGCGCTATTGTCACACTGCCGTGCCATTGACATTGACTTGATTTCATCCTTCATTTCAAGATTGACAGCGTCAATGTACATTGCTTTGGCTTCGTTTCTGCAGTCCAACTTGTCCATTACACAATCAAGTTTGCTGAAAAATAAAATCACGCATTAAATAAGGGTTGAATTTCGAAAACACGCCTATACAAATTCATTGTAAATTTTACCGCCGAAAAAATGAAACTTTTGAGATAAAAAATGGTGATATTTTTCTTTTTTTCTGCTCAAATTATAGGTTGTGGGTACAATCTATATTTTAGAGCAGAAATAAGAAAAATAAGGTTTAGCCCTGTAAACCCAAGTTGTACAATATAAAAGTGGGGTATACATTATTTTTCTTTATTCTTGGTCTTTTGTTTGTTTGACTTGAGGTTTAACGTCCCGGTCAACATTATTTAGGTCATTGTGGAGATGCTACTTCCAATTTTGTGGGTATGTGTTGTTTCCTTGAGCTAGAGACTTTATCCACATTGCTGGTTTCTACCCAGGAAAAGAGGGCCACATGGAAGATTATTACTAGTACTAAATGTGTTACCCTCCATAAAGAAGGTCGATTATTGTTATTAATATGATGTCTTGGCAACTAAACACAGAATGTCAGCTGTTTTAAAATATCTATGGGACATTTAGGCACGTGATTCTGCAAAACAGTGAAAATTTTCGAGCTTTGACGGGAATGGGAACACTTTCAGGGGAGACAACTCTTTCAAAAGTATTTTTGCCTCCGATTTCAATAGGGGTCAAATTCTTTCCTTTAAGAGTAGACCTCTTTTTCAGTGGGACAGGTACTCACCGCATCCCGAAAGTTGTCTCCCTTTAAAAAATGGCGAAAATAAATCTGCCGGGTGTTCCCTTTCCCCTTAAGGGTAAACAAGATTCAGGGGGTTGTATTTTCCCTCATAATTTTAGTGTGAAAAGCCCTTATTATGTACGGACAGTGATAATTTTTCGGCAATTTCCGGCGAGTGAAGAAAAAAGTTCGACATGTACATATGTTCGCTTGATATCATTACGATAACACATCCGTGCGGCATAGTGCATTTTTTCATATCTCCAAAATGGCTACTTTTCGGATGAAAATCTGTGATATGTTTGTTATTTTTACTTCAAACATAGGTTGTTGGTGCTCGTTAGAACCGCCTCATTGAGGCGGTTCTAACGAGTACCCACAACCTATGTCTATGAGCAGAAATAAGGAAAATAATGGACACCCCACTAAACCCCAGTTTTCACTATATAAAGTGGGGTGTAAGGGGGTGTTCATTTCACGGACTTGTTAGCGTGATGTGGAAAAATTATGAAACACGTACCCACAACTTGCTTTGCTATCAACTTTATTATCTTGAGCTGTTATACAGTCTTTAAATTCTGCCATCTGGGATTTCTGAGTCGCACACGTCCAATCAGCTAAAGAAATAAAATAAAGGTTTAAGGTGTTTAGAGAATGTGTACATGTAAAGCCGTAAAAAGGCTTCGATAACGCATGTAGAATCGTTCGGCAAGCCTCGCGTCTCGAAGCCTTGCCTGATAAACTTGATATCAAAAGACACTCACCTGGTATTTTCTATATACAGTAAAATTCCGCTATTAAGACCACCTAAAAATAAGACAAATTCTCCTTGAAAAGCTTATTTAATAGATTACAGTTATTCTTTCTTTGTGTTTTCTGTATACAGTGTCCTCTGGTAAGATACCACCTTTGGGACTGTTCAAAAGTGGTCTTAAAGACCACTTTTAAACAGCCACAAAGGTGGTCCTAATATAGGAAATTTACTGTATTTTAAAAATGCTATGTAATTTTGACCTTAGATCAATGTGACGACTTAATGTCACCGTCGGTGATGAGTTTAGCTCACATGTGTTCTAAAGTCGTCAGTCGCACCCTCCCTTTATAAAGCTGAGTTTTTAAATTACTTTCGGGTAATTTCTAGCCTTTTTCACTATTCAGTTAACTTTCTGGATGTTTAAGTTCAATCTACTGAAGTCCAGTTTAGCTACCTGTGACCATGAGCATATGACAAGCGTTCAAACACGTCAAGGTGATGACTTTACATCCACATACGTTAGGACTTAGTTTCGCGAGAAAAATATGAAGGCGTTGTATGTCAGGCTGTGCACTTTTCACTGACACTTAACCAATTGTATACTTGTGGACTCCTCCATTGCTATATAGTGGACAAGTCCATTAGTCATATAAGAGGTGTCAGGCCAATTTTTTCGTTATTATTCTATTTTTGGCGGACAAGTCTGTTAGCAAATAGTGCAGGCCCTGATCAGACAATCTGGGCCTGTGTTGTTTGGCAAGGTACCACTTTAGGGGTTTCCCGCATACAATGGGTTCAAGTAATACCTTAGGGTTCGAAACAAGTTCGAAACAAGAAAAATAAACTTGAATTGGCCGACCCCCACCCCATCCCCACCCCACCCCCCCCCCCTAAAAAAAAAATAAATGAAAATAAAAATAATACCAGCAGAATAGTTTCGGCAATGACTCTCCATCAGCCTGTTTAGCTCCGTCAGTTTGTGTCGGTCGGCAGGTGTAGTGTACCCAGCTTGAGAAGCCAATGGAAAATTACAGGTTTCTCCGCTCGGCCGACCAGCTACATTTAAAATAAGAGGCTGCAGCGTGGGTCTGTAATTAACAACACAAAAATGGCAAACCATATTACATGAAACAAGTCAGATCCATGACCAACCCTGTAAACCGCGCTTTATATAGACTAAAATAGATTTACTACAAGGGCATCAGGGATAGTTCAGGCCGATCTCCCATTCATTTACATGAAAAATGGGCCTTTTTTAATTTTCATGGGCCTTTTTGGAAAAATTGATGGGCCCAAGAACCCTTAATGCTCACCTTACAGCAAAATTAACATCAAATTTGAATAGCTTATATATGGGGCCCAAACAAAAAATAAATTAAGAGTTAGTCTATAACTAAAGGTTGCAGGATCGATCCCGGGCTATCCAGACTTTCGGATGAGTCTCTAAACCGAGGTCCCGTCTCCGTATGACCTTAGCTGTTGGTGAGACGTAAAGCTCAAACACTCACTCAGTCTATAACTATTTTTTTTCTCATAAAATGACTCGGGCCCATCCCAGAAATATCCCTGGGGTATGCATTGTTTTTCTAACTTCTGCCCCAAGACATTGGTCGTGAATGCTCGTAAGAAAAGCTTCACTGCAGCTTCATTTCATTATTTTAATTATTTCTGCTCCAAGGGATAGGTCGTGGGTGCTCGTTAGAACCGCCTCAATGAGGCGGTTCTAACGAGCACCCAAGACCTTTGTCTTTGAGCCAGACTATTTAGGCGGTTCTAACGAGCACCTAAAGACCTTTGTCTTTGAACAGAAATAAGAACATATTACATTTGTATTAGGAAGCCAAAAAAAAAAAAAAAAAAGTTTTGGGAGGCATGAAAGCATACATTATGTCGCTCGGGTGAGTTATCATAATGGGTTTGAGAAAAAATAACAACGATAACACACCCTTGCGCAAAAATGGCGTTTTTCATATCTCCAGACCTAGTATATTTTCAGATGAAAATTTTCGATATTTTTCTTACATCTGGTCCTAAAATAGACTGTTGGTGCTCGTTAGAACCGCCTCGATGAGGCGGTTCTAACGAGTACCCACACTCTATGTTTGTGACCAAAAATAAGGAAAATATTGAACACACCCGTAAACACAAATTTTCCAAATCCCAAAATACAAGTTTGTATCCAGTATCATGAATGATCCTCATATAGTTCTTGACTTTTACAATAGAGTGAACGCTAGGGTAAACGAAAATGTTTACAAAGTCTGTGAACCATGGAATATAGGTCAAGGTCAAATATGGATGCATATTTTAGGGTTGCCATCCCAAGATGCAAGTATCATGAATGAGCCTCTTGTTTGTTTGTTTGATTTGATGTTTAACGTCCCCGTCAACACTGTAAAGGTCATTTTGGAGACGTTGCTTCCAATTTTGTGGGACTTTTACCCGCTAATGAGATGAAATGACATCTCAAGCCCTGCCGCCAAATGAAACCAATAGGGTTTATAAGCATGGACAGACCGACTCGCACCGCATTGCCTGGGCAGACTTAGATCCTCTAAGCGGTTTACCAGTACTCGTAGTTCTTCAGAAATGGACTCTAGGGTGATCTATATTGTGAACGCAAAATATGTTCAAGGTCAGTGAACCATAAAATGTAGGTCAAGGCCAAATATGAATGCTTGTATTAAATTTGCCATCCCATGAAGCACGTTTGTACCAAGTAGTGTTGGTAAGGCTCTAATAGTACTTGAGAAATGGACTCTTACGTTAGGGTGAACGATAGGGTGAATGCAATTGTTGACGGCTTGACGGACGAATGGACGGACAATCGGACTCCTATATCGCACCATGCTAAAAGCAGGCGCGACAAAAATTCGTTTCTTAAATACTGAAATCACAGGGAAGAGCGTGACGCGAATAGTCACCGTTTTATGACGTAACTCCTTGTTTCTTTTACGTTAGACGGTGTAACGTCATTTTCTCGCAACAAAAACGATAAAAAAAAAGGACTGGAATGCATGCGATTCAGTCATAAATTTTTGCCGGGAGCGGGATTTCTTCGAAAATGGCGAAAGGATTGGAAAATGTGATGGAAACAATATAACGTTTTTGTCGATTTTCAGTGTGTTAGAATCGAAATAGATCAGCTTTGGTTTAAACAATATTTATTAGAATAAATTCACTTGTATACATCGCATAATAGTATATGGTACAGGAGTTGATAAAAAGCTAGAAGCTTGTATAAAATATCTCTAGATCAGCTTTAGTATGTGAATAATTGAGTAATGAATCACAGTTTGTCGATTGGTTGTAAAGTAGAGCAAATCACGAGCGCTTACGTGCTCGTGATTTGCTCTACATTACAACTGACCTCCAAAGTGGGATTTATCACTCAACAAGTCACAGCTAAAGCTGATCTATTTCTTTAATAACAGCGACGATGCTGTTATTAAAACCAGTCCACTGATAAGACCGCCTTTGAAAGACTGGCAAGTGGTCTTCATAGAAAAGATTTTAATGTGGTATGAAATTCGTTATTCTTGCACACCAGACAAGGAAATCCGCGATTTTACCCTGGGATAGAAATTTATGTTCTGACCCAGGCAACTAACATAAATGCGCTTCAATTCTACTCAGCTGCCGGAACTACTTCCACACTACTTTTATTTTGTAAACAATATACATACATGTGCGAGCTGTCAAAACTAACCGGAGGTAATGTGCAAAAAAAAAAAAGAATCCAATAAGGGGTTCTGTTGTAGATGGGCGTTTCCAACCCGAGGGATGACCGTGCTGAGCGGAACCGAGGCTACGCCGAGGTTCCGCTCAGCACGGTCATCCCGAGGGTTGGACACACTAATCTACAACAGAACCCCATATCAGATTCTTATAATATTACCCACACTCCACAGGGTTTAACCCTTTCAGCCCTAGACACAAGTACAAACACATTTGCAAGCAGTGTAGATCCAGATGAAATGGCAAATTATGAGCCCGATCTCATCAGGACCAACACTGTTTCCCATCTTGTTTATATGTTTGACTATTTGCTGACACGATTTCATCCTTATTTACAAGTTAGAATGATCAAAATAGTCACATTTATGTTTTTGTCTACATACAGTGTCTACGAGTTAGAATGAACTGAAAGCTTGTCGAATCTTAAGGGTGAAATCGTCATTACGAAAACACCCCAGTACAAATACAGTGCTATTTAAAAGTGGGGTTCTAGGGGTCAACATTATATAGGCGTGTTTTCTACTTACCCGCAGATATTGTTCACGGCTGCTATGCTGGTATATGCTGCACTAGGGTCTTGGAATATCAACATCTGGGCGCTGTCTTTCAGGCCCCAAGCATATGGAAGTGGCTCACGACAGTCTAAAATTACAAAGGCCAAGTCATGAAAAAAGCCTGCTACGCCATTTACGAACAACAAAGATGCAAAATTCTATCCAAGGGTGCTAGTCATGCAGCGATCATGTGTCTTTTCGTGTTGTGTATGACTGGGCTACTTTAAGAAACGTGTACATCAGCGAACAGCTGTTTTCAATATTAACCTATTTCAGGCGGGAACCCCCAAACGGGTTTTGTTTGTTTGAATTGAGGTTTAACGTCCCGTCAACACTATTTAGGTCATTTTGGAGAAGTCGTTTCCAATTCTTAGGAACTTATAACCGATACTGAGATAAAAATGCATCTCAAGCCCTACCGCCCAGTGAAACCAGTAGGATTTATATGCTGGACGGTCCGACTCGCACCACTTCTCCTGGGCAGGCTAAAACCTTCTTAGAGGTTTACCAGTACTTTCCGCTCTGCGTGGGAGCACGATGCAGCCCAGGCTATTTCTGCAAGCCCCGATGGGCGGATGTCCAAGAAGATAGGATAAACCAATTGGTATTCTCTCGGTAAATAAAGCATTTACTCAGCTTCTTACCTACTAAGCAATGCATCACGTGACCAAGTCCGTGAAATGAACACCCCTCTAAATCCCACTTTATTTAAAGAAAACTAGGGTTTACGGGGGTATACATTATTTTTCTTATTTCTGCCCTAAGACATAGGTTGTGGGTACTCGTTAGAACCGTCTCAATGAGGCGGTTCTAACGAGTACCCACAACCTATGTTTGCAGTATAAATAAGAAAAATATCAAGGATTGTCATCAGAAAAGTAGCTATTTTGGAGGTGTGAAAACGGCACTATGTCACATGGGTGTGTTATCGTAATGGAACATGGCGACTAGTGAAGACCCTGATCAGACACCGCGGCACTTGGCGTCTGATCACGCTTTCCACTGTTTGCTAATCTAGCCGGTTTTGCTAAAGCCAATCGTCACATTTAGCTACCATTAACCTTTTGAGTGCCGAAGCCCAAAACGGGTACCCTGGCAAACAGTGCAGGTCGAGATCAGACGCCGCAGAAGAAAATCAACCCGATACCCCTAAATTTTGAAATGGACTCCTGTATATAAGGAGGAAGATTCCATTTGGTACGAAAAGGGTTAAATCCTTCTCATTTTGTACACTTTACCATTGTTGAGCACGACTGAGTTTAACGGCCCAGTCAACATTATTTAGGATATGAAGGCGTCAACAAGGACAGTTCACATTCATTCGCCAGCCTTGGTTGCGACAATACAGTAAACTTCCTTTACTAAGACCACCTTTGACACTGTTCAAAAGTGGTCTTTTAAGACCACTTTTGAACAGTCCTAAAGGTGGTCTCTGACCAGAGGACACTGTATGCAGAAAACACACAGAAAGAATAACTCCGACCTACTAAATAAGCTTTTTAAAGCAGAATAAGTCTTAATTTTAGGTGGTCTTAATTGCGGAATGTCACTGTATTTCATATCAAGGTGTTAAACATTTAAATTGAATTTTACGGTAGAGTACTGTAGCACACTTATACAGGATTTTATGTTTGAATTATAATATGCAATAAAGTCATACTTTGAATGCTGTATGTGTAACGGACATATTATGTTACCATTTTCCTGGATAAATGATGGATGGATGGATGAATGATTTATTTAAAGACGCTCAACACTAATAGGGCATATAGCGTCTAAAAAATTATATATTATGCATAAAATAATGTAAGGTTAAAAATTAAAATCTTAATAATTACAGTTTGTTAAAAAGTCCGGTTTCTTTAAGAAAATTGATTATTTGGTATGATTGTATGTCGTTAAAAAGTTCTTTTAATTATTTTGTTCGTATATGATGAAATTCTACATATGAAATGAGAAAGTGTTTCACTGTGAACAGTTCGTTACAAGATATACAGAAAGGTGCTTGTTCGTTTTTTTGTTGTTTTTTTTTAAATGTAGGAATGAGTGAGTCTTGTATGTCCAAAACGGCATCTATGTTGTCTGATCTTTTCTACTGTAATTTGAGAAAGAGCATTTGCTATGAAAATTAGGTTTCTGAACTGCCGTTCCGAAATCAGCGGAAGGGAGAGAATGGCTAGTAACTTCATTACCAATATCCACGAAAGATAATGCCGTCTCGACAGGTATCGAATCCGCGACCTCCTATCACCAGTCAGCCGCACATCCGACTGAGCTACCTTGACCGGCCCCTGAAAGATTACTGCCCAAATCTTTGTCCCTTTTTTTTTTGGATGCTTGCACACCAGACAAAAAAAACTGTAACATTAGTTTTAGCCTGGGATAAAAATTTTGTTCTAACCTTGGTGTTCCTACCCAGAATCGAATATTCTTGCGTGCTTGATAAATACACTGGTTAAATACGACCTCATACGCGCCGTCGTTAAGGCTGACATCACAGCACGTTACATGACGTCACTAAACATCACTGTAGTGTCATCGGTGGACGTCGGCAACCGAAGTGACTGAAGTATTAAAAGTCCACGCTCAGAAATGGAAGGTATGCAAAAAAATGACCCTACATGGGTGTGAGGGGTGGATAGAGTAATCCGTCCCTCGGGATCACTGTACGGCATAACTCGGCAAGCCTCGTGATACCGGACAGTGACCCTCGAGACAGATTTTTCCATCCACCCCTCACACCCATGTAAGATTTCATAGGGTTGGTGTTACCTACCACAGAACGTGTCAACATCTCCAAAAGATGCAAATAACTCAGCAAATCCGACCCCTTTGATTTGGAGGGCCTGTAGACCCGGGCTGTTCAGCATCAGCTCTGGGCAGGCTTGCACCTCAGCTTCCAGTAGTTTCATCGTGTTCTTTGATCTGTAAATAAATAAATTAAAATCATTTTCAGGTATGAGCATTTATTAGGTCTTTGTTTGTTTGTTTGTTTGATTTGAGGTTTAACGTTCCCATCAACACTGTATAGGTAATTTTGGAGACGTTGCTTCCAATTTTGTGGGACTTTTACCTGACACTGAGATGAAATGACATCTCAAGCCCTGACGCCCAATGAAACCAATACGGTTTATAAACATGGACGTTCCAACTCGCACCGCTTTGCCTGGATAGGCTTAGATCCTCTAAGCGGTTCACCAGTACTCGTATGCTGTCGGTTTCAGCTCTGCGTAGAAGCATCATGCTTCAAGCCCCGATGGGCGGGGGTGATTTATTAGGTCTAATGAATTTTTGGTAAATTGTGTGTCAATCGATACAAAGTTACTAAGCACAGGAGCTCTTCTGTGCTGGTTTCCACGTGACTATCGCTGATTTGTTGGGAAATAATGTTTGTTTGATTTGTTTGATTTAAGGTTTAACGTCCCCGTCAACACTGTAAAGGTTAATTTGAAGACGTTGCTTCCAATTTTGTGGGACTTTTACCCGACATTGAGATGAATTGACATCTCAAGCCCTATAAATAATCTTATTGTACAAGTATAGCTTTTACAAAAAGCTAGGTCTACGCTTAGCACATATTAAATGTAGTGTATTTGGCAATACCTGTGCTGTATAACAACGAAACCTTACTGTTTTACTACAAAGCAGGTGTACTATACTGAATATCAAAGCACTCTTACTCTGTTGTATTACAAAGCATCTCAAGAAGCGGATGCAGGTTCTGGTCTGGAATGGTAACATTGCCGGTAGCCAGGTCTACTGTGACCAGACCACTTGATACTAGGTTCGTCATTAGTTGCTGAACTACTAGGGTTAAGTTGCTGATTTTAGCCTCTGTAGCGCAGCCCTGGGCAGCAACATGACCTGAAATTGAATAAACAAGTATGATTAAATTCCGCTGTTTAAACCAACTAAACATCAAGAAAACACGCCTTTATACTTTTGACCCCCTTGAACCCAACTTTTAAAGAGTAAAACTGGGGTTTGCAGGGGTACACCTTATTTTTTCTTATTTCTGCTCTAACAATAGAGTGTGTGTACGCGTTAGAACCTATTTTTTTTATTTCTGTCCTTAAATATAGAGCGTGGGTATTCGTTAGAACCGCCTCGATGAGGCGGTTCTAACAAGTACCCACAATCTATATTTTGAGCAGAAATAAGAAAAATATCACAATCTTTCATATGAAAATTTTCGTTAGAAATTTTCGGCGGTAAAGTGTATTTGTGTAGGCATGTTTTCGTAATAAAGTACTATTTCTGCTTTCAGAAATCAAATATATCTTTCTTTCTAAGGTAATGGACCACATTTTGGGATTATTGAAAAAAAAAAAAAAAAAAAAAAAAACACTTTTAACAGCCCCAAAGATCTTTTTAACAGTCCCAAAGAGGCGGTTCTCACGTTTGTTTGGACAAGAAATTAGAACAAGAATTCCTTCGAAGGCTATGTCGCGCCTGTGGGGTTGCAAACTCAATGAACCATGACATCTAGGTCAAGGTCAAATATAGCTAAAAGTTACCATTCTTAAATGCAAGCGTGTACTAAGTATCATTAATGAAGCTCAAATAATTCTTGAGAAATGAACTTAACCATTGGGGTGAACACAATATTTTACATAGTCGGTGAACCATAAAATGTAGGTCAAGGTCAAATATGGATGCTTGCATTTAAGTTTCCATCTCCTGCTACAAGTTTGTACCTAGTATTATTAATGAGGTTCTTATAGTTCTTGAGAAATTAACTTGACCATTTGGGTGAACGCTAGGGTGGTGGCAATATTTTACAAAGTCAGTGAACCATGAAATGTAGGTCAAGGTCAAATACGGATGCTTGCATTTCAGTTGCCATCCGCAGATACAAGTTTGTACCAAGCATCATTAATGAAGCTCTTACAGTTCTTGAGAAATAAACTTGAACATTAGAGTGAACGCTAGGGTGGTCGCAATATTTTACAAAGTCAGTGAACCAAGAAATGCAGGTCAAGGTCAAATAGGGATGCTTGCATTTAAGTTACAATCTCCAGATAAAAGTTTATCCAAGTATCATTAATGCAGCTCGTATAGTTCTTGAGAAATAAACTTGACCATTAGAGTGAACGCTAGGGTGGTCGGAATATTTTACAAAGTCAGCGAACCATGAAATGTAGGTCAAGGTCAAATATTTATGCTTGTATTTCAGTTCCCATCTCCAGATACAAGTTTGTACCAAGTGTCATTAATGAGGCTCTTATAGTTCTTGAGAAATAAACACGACCATTAGGGTGAACGCTAGGGTGGTCGCAAAATTTTACGAAGTCAGTGAACCATGAAATGTAGGTCAAGGTCAAATATTGATGCCTGCATTGAAGTTGCCATCCACAGATACAAGTTTGAACGAAGTAACATTAATGTAGCTCTTATAGTTCTTGAGAAATAAACTTGACCATTAGGGTGAACGCTAGGGTGGTCGCAAATGTTGACGCCTTGACAAACGGACGGACGAACGAACGGACGGAAAACCGGACGCCTATGTCGCGCCATGCTAATAGCAGGCGCGACAAAAATTAGAAATTAGAAAAATGAAAAAAAAAAAAAAAAAATCTCCTGCAAACTGCTAGTTCTAGAGCTATGAAAACATGCGAGTTCAAAACACGGATGATTTATCGTAATGCACAGCATACATTGTTGGTGCTCAGTGAAGCGATTCTAACAAGTACTTTATATATTGTTGGTGCTCGTCAGAACCGCCTCAGTGAGGCGGTTCTACGAGTACCTAAACATATATTGTTTGACCTCGATAGACCCATCTTTGTGAGGATATTGACAGTGCTCGCTAGAACCATCTTAGTGAGACGGTTCTAACGAGTACCTACAATCTTTGTTTTTGAGAAAAAGTAAGAATATAACGAAAAAAACCCAAAACAGCACTTTTCTTTACATAAAGTAGAGTTTTGATACATGTAGGTGCTTACATGCAATACACGGGCTTGATTACCTGATGCATTATATATGACCGTTACTACACGTAAGATCAACGACCGGCTCAAATAAGAGAAATAGCCATGAAAGGGCCGTAAAATCAAAACCATAAAAAAATAAAGTAAAATAATACAAATAAAAAATAAACAAAACACCGTTACTGTTTGCAGAATTGCAAATGTCTAAGTTTCATAAACGCATAAATTAATGTGTAACTAGGCATTTTCTTCTTCGCGCGTGCATACGTGCGTGTGTGCGTGTGTGTGTGCGTTTATTTTAAATACTCATTCCCAGCAAATTATATCTATGTGAGATTTTGAATGTCTATATGTATGTGGATGCATTGCCGTTTAGGGATGTGTAGTTTAGTTCAACATTCCATACATTTGGAGACTGTGTCTTGTAAAATATGTTGTCTAACTTTAAGAGGGCCACATGGAAGAAATGTGTTTACCCTCATTTCATAAATAGAGAATCTTACACGAGTGGTCATTTCATATGAAATGACCACGAGTGTAAGATTCTGTTTATCATATGACCCCTTTATATTGGATTGATCGCCTTCAAAATTTGACTTTTTACCACAAAAATGTGTGGTTGACATGGACGTCGTCATGACGTTGCTTAATCCCGCCATAGTGGTATTACACGTGTGGTCATACGATTTTTATTACACGACGTTATCCACTGCTTATCAACGACGTCATATGATAAAGTCGATTATTATTATTATTTCATTTTAAACAAATACAATGAAACTTTGATAACTCTCCAGACTTTCGGATGAGTCTTTAAACCGAGGTCCCGTCTCCGTATGACCTTAGCTGTTGGTGGGACGTAAAACTCAATCACTCACTCACTCGATAACTCGAAAACGGATGACTCAAAATAATTCAAAATCGTTCTTGAGTTCTTAGACAGAATTCTTCCCATAATTTGAGATATCAAATATATTCAGGCGAATTTATGGAGGTTTGTGGTTTCATCTTGAAATGATATGTTGTGTGTACTCATTAGAATCACCTCAATGAGGCGATTCTAATGAGTACACACAACATACCTTTACTTGATAGAGGTAAATAATTCATTTTACCTGACACTAGATTAACCCTTAGTTACTCGAACTACCCCATAAAGTGTCAAGGCCCCAAAGGATATTCGAATTATTAGGGTTTTACTTTAGTTTACGCTTGGTTTCAATGTGAGGAATGAATTTAATTTTCGAAGGGCTTCATGCTAAGTTTGTGAGTGATTCGCCGGAGTTTGCACATCGATAAAATCCACAAAAATGATAATTAATTCCTTATAATTCCAACTATGCCATCCCGAAAACAAGCCTATATAATTTTGACCCCATTGAACCCCACTTTTATACAGTAAAACTGGGGTTTACAGGGGTATACCTTATTTTTCTTATTTCTGCTCTAAAATATAGATTGTGAGTACTCATTAGAACCGCCTCAATGAGGCGCTTCTAACGAGTACCCACAATCTATATTTTGAGCAGAAATAAGAAAAATATCACAATTTTTCACCTTCAATTTTTTTTTTCAGCGATGAAGGTTACAATGTATTTGTATAGGCGTGTTTTCGTTATGTCATCGAAATATTATAAATGCCACCAAACTGGTAGGCTATTTTTTTTAGGAATTATTTTGAAATCGTAAGAATGAACTAACCAACGGTCACGGCGGAATGATTATTCAATAAGAAGCTGCCATCTTTGAAAGAAACACAAGCGAACAAATCGTCAAGTCTATAACATCAGTTTATTTGTCTTCTAACATTTACGTTTCCATTTGTTTTCCACTTTTAAATCGAACGCTATTGACGTCGTTTATATACAATGCAGTAACGCACGGGTTCTAAACGTGCGTTTTTACGTCACGTTATGTTTTACGTAACGTTATTTATAGTGGAGCGCTGTGGTGCAGTGGTAAAGCATCTGATTTGAGATCGAGAGGTAGCCGGTTCGATCCTCGCAAGCGCCACGTGTTGTTTCCTTGAGCAAGAAACTATGTCCACATTGCTTAGTACTGGTTCCTACCCAGATAAAGAGGGTCACATGGAAGATTAGTACCAGTACTAAATGTGTTACTCGTACCCTCTATAAATAAGGTCGATTATTATTATTATTATTATTATTATTATTATTATTATTTATTACTACTTGCCGCTATGTAGAACAGATCTGAGATTCTTGCTCATGGAATTTATCGAAGTATAAACTTTTATTTAAACCAATAAAATCGCTCGAAATATATATAATGATGTGGAGTTGGACTTATAAACCTATATCAGACATTTTGTGGGAATATTTTCCAAATTTATCTCATAGTTTGGTGTTTAACAGATTTTAATAGATCTATTTATCACATCTCGAAGCAATTAGGGGACCCATTTCATCTCCGGAACGCACAGCAGTGCTATCGTAATTATTTTTGGTGGCTATTTTGGTGTAAATAATTTGTTAAATTAAAGAGTTGTGGTCAATAACTTTGTAATTCTGGGCTAAGAGCAAAATAATTTCCGACAGTCAACATCCTTTCGACATCCATAGCGTATTTCTGCGTCACGAGAGAATAGATGCTCAACACTGTTTGATGTTTGTTTGTTTGTTTGATTTGATGTTTAACGTCCCCATCAACACTTTAAAGGTCATTTTGGAGACGTTGCTTCCAATTTTGCGTGACTTTTACCAGACACTGAGATGAAATGACATCTCAAGCCCTGTCGCCCAATGAAACCAATAGGGTTTATAAGCATGGATGGGCCGACTCGCACCGCATTGTCTGGGCAGGCTTAGATACTCTAAGTGAAGTCATTTCATCTCAATGTCGGGTAAAAGTCCCACAAAATTGGAAGCAACGTCTCCAAAATGATCAATACAGTGTTGACGGGGACGTTAAACCTCAAATTAAACAAACAAATTATCCACTTAATGTCCTTATGTGATGCATGCCAATGATGTATATCCTGCTACACAGTCATGTAGACTTGTTCTTACTATGGTATATTCCACACATTTCCAAGCTGGAAAACTCCGTTTTAATCCATCCATAATTATAACTATGTCACGAATTTAATACTGAGGTGTGGCCTGTCTACCACGTGCGCGCACGATTTTGTATACAGTTCATTGATTACAATAGTTCCTGACCTTGTAGTTTTGTATAGTAAACGTACTTTTTATGCGTTCACTGTTGTCGTATGATGAGTTGAGGGTGACGTCGGTATTTTTTTTTTTTTTTTGTCGTTGGACATTGCCCTCTGTTGTCAAAAGGTGACGACGCTTTGGTTATGATTATTATAACGGTATGGTGTGCCCTGCCAGCCAACTTGGGTGGTGGTGATAACGGTGCAGCCTGTCAAACCTACCTATGGTGGTGTTTTCTCTTACGACACTGTCTGCTTATCATCCGACAACAGTAAGATGTGATACTGGCATTCTATCATTGATGTTGCCGTTGTTGTTATTCGGTACAGGGAGCAGATCCGGACATGTTGTTCGTCGCATTTATTTACTTATCCTAGGTATGAAGAACAAGCCTACGGGTATTATCTGAAGTTGCTACGTACTTAAATAGAATGTGGGAGAAGAACTTTACTGCACCATTGCACTTTACTAGGCCCGGTACCTACATGTTACACTAATGCAGAATGCAGGCGGTGATGACCTGGATTCGACTGTACAGTTGCTCAAGCGGGACTAGGCCATCGCTGTCTTCATGTGCGATAAGGGCCCTTTTATGATGATCACGCAGCATATAAGTTGCATATTCTCCCTCATACTATTAATAGTTTAATAGTTTATAACCTTGTACCACCTTAGCTACCATACATCTGTATTAATATGTTATTCCTTATTTGTCATGTAAATGACTGAAGAGAATAAAGTTTTGTCTGTCTGCCTGTCTGTCTGCCTGTCTGTCTGTCTGTCAGGCAATCTGACCAGCTGGACACGACTTTAATAAAGTTGACTGAACGTTTGTTTGTTTGGTTTGAGGTTAAACGTCCCCGTCAACACTGTATAGGTCATTTTTGAGACGATGCTTCCCATTTTGTGGGACTTCTACACGACATTGAGATGAAATGACTTCTCAAGCCCTGTCGCCCAATGAAACCAATAGGGTTTTATGAGCATGGACGGTCCGTCTCGCACCGGTTTGCCTGAGCAGGCATAGATCCTCTAAGCTGTTTACCGGTACTCGTGTGACGGGTCAGAATCAGCTCTGCGTGGAAGCATCATGCAGCATATCTATTTCTTAAGGCCCCGATAGGCGGGGGCCGGATGACTGAACGTTAAACTCGAACCCCAAC
This sequence comes from Lucinisca nassula, assembly GCA_963580285.1. Lineage (NCBI taxonomy): Eukaryota > Metazoa > Mollusca > Bivalvia > Lucinida > Lucinidae > Lucinisca > Lucinisca nassula. The sequence goes on from OY757024.1 coordinate 19,323,010, forward strand.
CAAACCAAAATTACTGTTTTTGTTTTGTTATGATTTAATGATACATGTATGACATATTATGTGCTCTGCGTTGTCAGGTGAATAATTAATAAATTATGTTAACCCATGTATGCCTAGCGACCCATTTCTGGGACATTGGCAAACAGTGTAGACACGGATCAGATGCCGCAGAACGCGGCATCTGATCTGAGTCTACACTGTTTGCTTTAAGTTTGTACATATTTGTAAAACTTACCACAAACAAAACTAACCTAGCACCCCTATAAATGAAAATGGATCACTCTAAACTCATCAGGTTGAATATTCCATTGTCATATATATGGGTTAAATATTACTTGTGTTAACTAAGTAACGTTGTGAATTCCTGTGACCCAACGGTTTCTAGTCATTTCGAAACCCACACTGCATTTTATATACAACAGTATAAAAATTATGATAAAGTACGGCGATTACAAGTCCTGTACTCAGAGTAACCATTGTCTTTCGTTTGAGTTGAGGTTTTACGTCCCCGTCAACACTTTTAGGTCATTTTGGAGACGTTGCTTCCAAGTTTGAGGGATTTTTACACGACAATTAGATGCATTACGAAAACACGCCTATACAAATACATAGTACACGTTTTCGCCGACAAAAGGAGGATTTTATGATGAAAAATTGTGATATCTTTCTTATTTCTGCTCAAAATATAGATTATGGGTACACGTTAGAACCGCCCCATCGAGGCTGTTCTAACGAGTACCCACAATCTATATTTTAGATCGGAAATAAGAAAAATAAGGTTTACCCCTGATAACCCCAGTTTTACTATATAAAGTGGGATTCAAGGGGGTCAAAATAATATAGGCGTGATGTCGTGATGAAATGACTTCTTAAGCCGTGCGGCCCAAACAAACCAATAGTGTATGTATGAAGGGACTGTTCGACTTGCACCACTTTGCCTGAGCAGGCTTAGACCTTCTAAGCGGCTAACCAGTACTCATGTGCGGTCGTTTTCAGCCGCGACTGCTTGGAAGCACCATGCAGCCCAATCTATTTCTTCAAGCCCCGCTGATCGGGGCCGCAGTAACCAAAGTAAGGGTAGTCTAAGAATCAATAGTGTTGTTACTACAGCCAGCGTCCTCTCTCGTAAGAGACCACCTTTGTCCCAAAGGTGGTCTTAATATAGGAATATTACTGTTTTGGCGTTTTCTGGATTCAGATACGCATCTTTGTAACTGCATATTTAACAGGCTTAACGTATGATAAAACGTAGAAAATGTTTGTTTTCTTAATATTTAAACTTCAAACATAGGTTGTGGGCGCTCGTTAGAACCGTTCTAACGAGTACCATCGACCTATGTTTTTGAGCAGAAAAAAGATAAAATAATGTATACCACTTCGCTATATAAAGCGGGGCTTTTTTTTTCGGTTTGGGTTTTACGGCCCTTTCAAGATTATTTCACTCATATCGAGCCGATCGTTAATCAGAGGTGGGCGAAAAACCCGAGCCACCTGACCTTCCGTTGCAAAACTTGGCGTCTCACACGTGGCCCGAGCGAGGCTCGAACCTACGGCGGTGAGAGACCTTATGACTAAGAGTCAGCGCTCTTATCCACTAGGCCACGGAGGCCCGTCTAAAGCGGGGTTCAGAGGGGTGTTCATTACAGGGACTTTTAACATCATCATCATCATCGGATGCGAGTACCATAAACACGTCTTCTTGGGTGTGTGTGTGTGTGAATTCAGGTTTTACGTCGCTTTCAACAATTTTTCAGTCATATCACGACGGTGTCTGGTTGCGACAGGGAGCTCAATGCTCACGTTTATAGTGCTGCCTCACTGAAGTATCATGTCCCAGACACAATACATGATACCACACCCAGTCACATTAACCTGACACTGGATCGACCAGTCCTAGCTCTACCCCGTAAATCTGAGTGCCAAGCGAGGAGCAGCTAGTACCATTTTTAACGACTTTGGTATGTCGCGGCCCGGGATCGAACCACGTCTTCTTGGGTAGAAATCTCATGCTCTATTTTCATGCCCAATATCCTAATCTATCTATGGCCTTCTGAAGTTTCATTGAGTCTTCTGTATCTCTACTTTCCCGGTAGCAAACACAGTCGTGTGTGAACAATCTATTTCTGAGTCGATGTCAGTGAAAATATCATTGATGTACAGGGATAGTCGGGGATTTAAAATTCGTAGCACGCGTATTTAAGGAGTTTAATGCACCTTACTTTCTCACACTTAACTATGATACGAATTTATTTAGAGGTCTCTCAGCATCTTGAAAATGGAGTTAGAAAATCAAAAAAGTGGGGAAAAAGACATAAAAAGGGGAGATAAATGTTCCTACCCTCTTTTCCCATTTAAGCATCCAAACAATTCCAAACGACATCTCCTCTGAAACTACAAGGCCAATTGGAACCAAATTACACGTAAAGCCGCCATGGGGTGGAAGAACAAACATATATTCTAAATATCTGGGTCACATGACCAAAATGTCCGCCATGCCCATATATGGTAAAAACCTTTGAAAATCGCCTTCTCAGGAACCTATCGACCGATGACCTTGAAACTTGGTATACAATATATGGGACCCGGGCCCTAACGATTTTGTTCAAATGATGACATTTCGTTGACCTTGACCTTTCTTACGTCAAGGTCACATGCGGTCACTTAGGATTTTGTTTGGAAAAGACAGTATTTTCTGGATCTGTTGCAGCTTATGACATCATAGTTGATATTTGCAATCAGCTTAATAATCCTGGGGCCATAAGATTAAATAGTTTTTAATTTTTCTAAAACTACTGGGCTAACTGATACCAAATTACATATACTGCATCAGTGTGGTCGAGAAATCCAAGTTTGTTAGAGGGATCTGTGTGATCGGCACACCAATAAACGGCCAAAAGTGATTTTAAATTCTGCATCTTTGGAAATACAAGACCTTGGTATGCAGCATTTTGGACTCTAGCCCTAAGATGGTTCAAAGCTGACTATAATGTATGCGACGGCAACAAAAGAAAACAATGGTTGATTTCAAAATAATTTGGCATCACTGGTCCTGGGATTGGCCTCTACTAAACCATTATGGTCTATTAAAATAAATGGCCACCACGTGTGTGTGTGAGGGGGGGGGGGGGTTATTTTATGTCCACTTTAGCTCTGGTGAGCGTAGTTTCCCATCGGCCGCTTGTTTACAATTTTGTGTTCATGGGAAAGTCGCGTAAACTTGATGGCAAGCGTAAACCATATCTAATTGGCGTTGTCATGATGCAGCATCCACAGTTTTCTGCTTAACTGATTGCGTTTGTATGGTTATCTTTTGTTGCTTACCATCATAAACAATTAATTGGTGACCAGTGGTAGTTTGGTATGAAGTTACCATGACAGCAATACCTCTGAAAGACGACACTGTTCAGTGAAGATAACAGCGTGGCCCTATTTCAGTTTTCTTTTTTAAAAGGGTTGGCAGATTTTTGTTCAGTATTTCATAATTGAAGGAAAGTGGTGTTTTGATGAGTTTACGCCTCTGAACAATCAAGCCTCCTTTTGACTGAAGGTGTGCGAAATTTTACTGCGAACAAAAAAAGAAACATTGTACAGTATTTGGTGGAACGATTTTACTTAAATGTTTTAGAGGTTTATTGTTTTGGTTTTTAACATTAATTTGCTGCACAAAAAAGATACTCTACTAAATTTAAATATCGGCATCTAATTCTCCAGCTGCGGATTTGATATACTTCAGCTTATTTGCTGATTGAATGACTCTGGTTTTGGTCGATCTTTTGGCAAACATGCGCAAATTGGGGTCACCAAGTTACATGAAGATACAGAAAAGTTCAGGCGAGGGTCGGTGTTGAACCCGATGTTCCCACCCTTCTTGACAAAGGTGAAGAGAAGAAGCTTGATTTACGTAGGAATCGTAACATTTATTATGCCAAACATCGTCCCTGTTCATTGTTCAATATATCTGACATATAAGGTTTCAACCTCAAGTAAATAACACGCCCGCCTAGTTCCTTTCATATGTACGAACGCATGTCCGCCAGAACGCCTGAAGGTAAGTGTCTGATGCTCTGTCTCTGGTAGGGTTCACCGGAGCCTAACTGTTTTGTTTCCTTTGCTGCAGAATTCTAGCTATTTCATGCTGTCGAGTCCTCATCGTTGTTTCATCTCTTTAGTCGTTTGATTTTCTGTTCTCGGAGATGTTGCACTGATGAGCTAGAACTCCATCATGTAGAGGGAAATATTTATCGGTTTTAACCACGACAATCAAGGGCGAGTAGTGTGACCATCTAAAATCAATTAAAGTGTCCAACCCCACCTCGGCCCCCGTAAAACTTCTTACTGACCCCGTCGTCGATCCTTTTTGAGTTTTATTATTTTCATTGTTAGTCCTTAAGATGTATGTATTGCTAATGCCTTCTTTATTTTTGATAGACGTTCGGTCATGTGGGGAGATAACTGTCATTCTGGCTTTCCATCCATGACGTTTTCATTTTGGTGTTTTGAATGGGAGGTGCGAGATATTTTGTATAGATTCCTGATCATTGCATACACTCTGTTTTTCAAATGTGATAACTCCTGATGGCTTGTTATAGAAGGCCTTTCTGGCCAATCTATATTGGACAATTGGGGTGGTTGGGTGAGGCAAAGGTGACGTGTATCTTGCGTCAACAGGCCGTCCAGCTGATAGTGGCTTACAGCTGGACAAGACCTGCTGTTCTTCCAGCAGTTAAGGATGGATGGGGAAAACTGTTATTTCTTCTGTTTCTGCTTTTCTATTTTCCAATTTCTCCTCTGCCCCTTACTTTCATCTGCTCAACTATCTCTTCTGTCGCTTTTCTCCCTTTCTCTGGAGAGAGGACAAAATGGCCAACAAGGGGTTACGTGTCTTTAAACCAAAAACAATCAATATATGGGACAAATGTCAGAAAAAGGAAGTAGTAATAAAGGAGATGAAGAACAGATTAATCAGTGTGTGACAAGAGACACAGGATGATTAAGAGCTAATGGTGAATAGAGGGACAAGGCTATCGTAGGCAGGTCGCCCAACAAAATGGTAGAAAGTAAGTGCAGGTGACATCTTAAGATGCACGTTTACAGGTTATACCACAACTCAGGGAAAGGGGAAGATAGAAGAATGTTTAAGGAATGGCTTTACGTTACATTGAACCTTGGGTATAATTTATTTTCAGTCGTGCGACTTAACAGAAAATAAGGTACCCAGTAAGATTTCAAGTGGCCAGTAACATTTACGTGTTTAAAATATAATAATGTCGATGTTACTTTGGGAGCCTTCAGCACAAACCGGAAACTTTGGATACTGTTTCTTGAAATATACAATCTTTTCATTAAATGTTGATTGTTTCAAGCCACCAGTTTAGAGAATCACTTGCCAGTTCACCCACTGACAAATATGATTGGTGATGTATATTCCCCTCACTAAATATAAACCGGAAGGAAATGGCCATCAGTAACTTTTCAAAAATATATCTATCGGTCCCTGTTATGATACATCTAAGACCAACCAGTAAAATAATTTAGTTTATGTTGGTTTTAATATAAATTTGTATCACGATCTGTGACACAACAGGAAAAAGTGGTACAATAGTCCATAGGTTTCGGAGTCCCTTGTTCATGCCCGGATTGAAACAGAGTCGTCCAGTTTCATATGCACGTGCAAAAAATAACTGTCCTTCATACTGACGAAAAAGAAATTGTTTCAAAAAGTACTAAAAATTATTTAGCGCGAAAATAGTGTAAAATTTACCAAAATTTTGGGGTCAAATTTCAATGGTCAAAATTTATGGTAACACCGGATGTAATTACGTCATATCATGGATTTTGGTGTCTTCGAGTATTGACAAATATTTTGGCTGATGCAATAAATCAACATGCATACGTAAGCGCAAGCTACACATAACTAAACTCAATCCAACTATACCATCCACATGGGGGTGGGTGTAAACTCATAGAATTTTCAGCCCCTTTTCCCCACCAGATTTGCTAAATAATCACATGTCATATAGGTTAGCCTCCTATCTCAATGAAACGGCACAAATAAAGCGTGAGAATTTTGGGTGCATTAAATTTTTCGAAATCTGGTCTCAAATCCCGGACTAGGAGAATAGCAGCGGGCCAAGAACAGTCCCTTGTGGGACCCAAGATAAAACTGGAGCCCATACTGAAGATTCACCATTACATGTAACAACAACACGCTGTTTTCTGTAGCAAAGGAAGGAATCTATCCATTTGAGAGTTTTCCCCAAGTTCCATAACCAAATAATTTGGATTTAAGTAGTTCATGAGGTAGGTTGTCAAAAGCCTTCTCTAAATCCAGAATAAATGTGGCCACCTGTACCCCGCTTGTCCAAGATTTTTACCCAATCATTAATAACCGTGCTCAACTTAGTTTAACAACTATGCCTTTTCCTAAATGCATGCGGTCTGTCTGACAAAAGTTTATGTTCATTCTAGTTGGTCCTGATGTTTGAACAGAATATGTGTTCAAGCAATTTACACAACACAGGTCAGGAACAACGGGCGATAATTACGACCGAGAGCCCTATATCTCCTTTTTTTAAGAGTGGGCAAATGTTTGATAGGAGCCATTCTTTGGGGATTTCACTCATATCGATTGTTGGAACAGATGTGCAAAAAACGGACCTAACTCATTTGCTAGTTCCTTCAGGACTCTAGGATGAAGCTCATCAGGTCCTAAAGCTTTAGACAGACAAGCTTTAAGAACTTGATCACTCCCATCGATGGCACAACAATATTTTCCAGGAAAGAGGCCGATCTTCCGGTCAATGGAAGTTTAATTAAACGCATCATTGAATTGACCAACTGGTTCCTCTGCCCTTTCAGAGTCCAATTCAGCAACCCCGTTTCCCTCCTCTTTTATTAAAGGGTGGGATACCTTGCCTGTCTTTCTTATGGCTATTGATATATCTGCAGAAGTCTCTCGGATTTGCCTTTACATCACCTACCAAGTTATTCACATACAAAGCATGCTGATTTTGATGGCATTCTTAATTTCTCGTCTGAAGTTTTCAGATCTTGCCCGGAGTTTACCACTTCCAAACATTTTTGCCTCAGCATAAATCGTATTTCTTCTCCGAAAGTCGGCGAAATGTGCCGGAATTGATTAAACAGGTGTCAAGTAGCGTGATTCTGAAGGCTACCTGGGAAGTTTGTTCCCATGATTTTGGATGATCCGAATTTTCCGGTATGTTTAGCCATTGGTGGGACGTAAAGTTCAAAACACACACCACTACGTCATGGGTTTTTCCACAATTTCCAAACTACAGCTCTTTCTACGGATATTATCTCCTATCTGCTGATTCAAGAAGGGCAGTTGTCAGTTTCTTATGAAATATGCACTGTACTGGTTACCGCTTCTGTATAGGTGTACACAGGAAAAGTGTGGTTAGACAAACTGACCGGCTCTATATAACCTAAATAATGTTGACTGGGTCGTTAGTTTGGTTTGATTTGAGGTTTAACGTCCCCGTCAACACTATATAGGTAATTTTAGAGACGTTGCTTCCAATTTTGTGGGACTTTTACCCGACATTGAGATGAAATGACATCTCAAGCCCTGTCGCACAATGAAACCAATATGGTTTATAAGCATGGACGGTCCGACACGCACCGCTTTGCCTGGGAAGGCTTAGATCCTCTAAGTGGTTTACCAGTATTCGTGTGCGGGTCGGATTCAGCTCTGCGTGGAAGCATCATGCAGCCAATATATTTCTTCAAGCCCCGATGGGCGGGGGCCATGACTTGGGCGTTAAAGTCTGTGCAACAAATAAAAATACTTGTAGGTTTCGAGTTTACTTAAAATCTTTGATAGGATGACAAACGGTACAGATCTGGATGAGAAGGCTCATAATGAGTCATTTTATCAGGATCTACACTGTTTACATAGGTAGACAGGTACATGTAGCTATACGACCCCCGCCCATCGGGGCTTGAAGAAATAGATGGGCTGCATGATGCTTCCACGCAGAGCTGAAACCGACCGCAAATGAGTACTTGAAACCCATTTAGAGGATCTAAGCCTGCCCAAGCAAAGTGGTGCTAGTCGGACCGGACATGCTTATAAGCCCTATTGGTTGCATGGGCGACAGGGCTTGAGAGGTCATTTAATCTCAATGTCGGGTAAAGGTCCCACAAAATTGGAAGCAACGTCTCCAAAATGACCTATACAGTGTTGACCTCAAATCAAACAAACAAAAACATGTAGCTACATCGGTATACAACTTTGAAGATTCAGCAAGTGTTAATGAATCTAACGTTCTTCGAATTCCTAGTATGAAACGGTCTGTGCATAGCAAATTTATACATATACACATGTATGTACGATAAAACATCTCCAGTTTACATCATAAGATACGCTAGTGGTAAACTCCGGGCAAGATCTGAAAACTTGAGACGAGAAATTAAGAATGCCATCAAAATCAGCATGCTTTGTATGTGAATAACTTGGTAGGTGATGTAAAGGCCAGTCCCAGAGACTTCTGCAGATATATAAATAGCGAGAAGAAAGACCGGCAATAATAAAAGAGGAGGGAAACGGGGTTGCTGAATTGGACTCTGAAAGGGCAGAGGAACCAGTTGGTCAATTCAATGATGCGTTTAATTAAACTGAATTCAACGAGGTTCCATTGACAGGAAGATCGGCCCCTTTCCTGGAAAATATTGTTGTGCCATCGATGGGAGTGATAAAGTTACTTAAAGGCTTGTCTGTCTGAAGCTTTAGGACCTGATGAACTTCATCCTAGAGTCCTGAAGGAACTAGCAAAATGAGTTAGGTCCGCTTTTTGCACATCTGTTCCAATCGATACGGGTGCAATCCCCAAAGAATGGCTCCTAGCAAACATTTGCCCACTCTTCAATATAGGAGACAGGGCTCTCAGTCGTAATTATCGCCGTTGTTCCTGACCTGTGTTCTATGTAAATTGCTTGAAAACATATTCTGTTCAAACATCAGGACCCACTAGGATGAACATTCACCATATTTGCATTATTTGCTGGCTCCCAGCTTGCACATTGTCAATATTGGAAAAACAGGTAACCAGACCCCCCTGACCTATAAAGGTCAGGGGGGTCTGGTTACCTGTTTTTCCAACGCTGATACCTTCAGGCTAGGAACCAGCAGATAATGCAAATAAGGTGAATAAACTTTTGTCAGACAGACAGCATACATTTAGGAAAAGGCATAGTTGTGAAACTCAGTTGAGCACGGTTATTAATAAGTGGGTAAAAATCTTGGACAAAGGGGGGACAGGTGGCCACATTTATTCTGGATTTCGAGTAGGCTTTTGACACCCCACCTCATATTAACTACTTAAATCCAACTTATTTGGTTATAGAACTGGGGGGGGGGGAGATTCTCAAATGGATAGGTTCCTTCCTTTGCTACAGAAAGCAGCATGTTGTTGTTACATGTAATGGTGAATCTTCAGTGCGGGCTCCAGTTTTATCTGGTTCACAAGGGACTGTTCTTGGTCCGCTGCTATCCTCCCTGTACATTAATGATATTTCCACTGACATTGACTCAGAAATAAGACTGTTCACACACGACTGTGTTTGCTATCGGGAAAGTAGAGATACAGAACTAATTTAGAGCTATCACAGGTCCTGGTGTATGAATGTCATTTGACGTGTCACCAGTAGCAATCCTGATTCTGATTCTGGTCGGTTGATCGTCGTCAGAAATTAGCTAGAGCAATAATCAATCTTGCACACCAGACAAGCAAATCCGTGATTTTACCCTGCCTGGGATAGAAATATATGTACCGAACCTGGTGTTCCGACCCAAAATCGAATATAATCGCATGTTTGATAAATGCGCTGGTTGAATACGACCTCATATGCGCCGTCGTCAAGACTGAAGTCACAGCAAGTTACGTGACGTCACGAAACACGCCTGTACTGTCATCATAATATGGCGGACGTCGGTACTCGAAGTAACTGCAGCATTAAAAATCCGCGCAAAGAAATGGAAGATATGCAAGAAAAAGAATCCTATATGGGTGTGAGGGGCGGATAGAAAAATCCGTCCCTCGGGATCACTGTCCGACATCACTCGGCAAGCCTCATGATGCCGTACATTGAACCTTTGGACGGATTTTTCCATCCATATAAGGTTCTTATAATCTGCCAGTATTCTAGTCGCATATTTGTCTCAACTAATATTAAAGTACGTCGGGCGTTGATGATTTATTAGTCCAAATAAAACGGATTAATTGCCTCGTCAGATACAATAATAGTATTTTAGAGTATGGCGCATGCATAAAATAACTGGTCTTGATTTGTACGCTGTATATCTGGAGACGCAACCTCGGTTGAACGACTCATTCGAAAGTCTGTAAAAAAAGGCCCGGAATCGGACTCAGGACACCTGGTTTACAAGGCCAGCAGCTTTACCACTACATTATGGAGGCTTCTGTGATTTAGTGCTGAAGCACAAGAATTAAAATCGAGAGGTTGTTGGTTGCATTACGAAACACGCCTATACAAATGCATTATAAACATTACCACCGAAAAAAACGGTTTTAAGAAAAAAAAGTATGATATGTTTCTTATTTCTGCTCAAAATATAGATTGTGATTACTCGTTAGAACCGCCTCATGGAGGCGGTTCTAACGAGTACCCACAATCTATATTTTAGAGCAGAAATAAGAAAATTAAGGTTGACCCCTGTAAACCCCAGTTTTACTATATAGATATGTGGTTCAAGGGGATCAACTTTATTTGGGCATGTTTTCGTGATGAGATCCGAATGACCGTGGAAAAGATTTCATGATCGAATCCCGCGAAATATTCTCGGCAGGTATTGAATCCTCGACCTCCTGATCACCTGCAAGACGTGCATCTAACTTAGCTACCAAATCCGGCTCGAATTTTACATGACGCGAACAAGTTCGTGAAATGAACACCCCGAAAATCCCACTTTATATATAGAAAACTGGGTTTATCGGGAGTATACATTATATTTTTTCTTATTTCTGCTCCAAGAAATAGTTTGTTTGTACTCGTTAGAATCACCTCAACGAGGTGGTTCTAACGAGTATCCACATGATACTCATTAGAACCACAAGCTTATGCGATCCCTCGCAGACCGCATCGGATAAGACTGTAGTTACTTCACGTCAATTTAATGAAAATCCATATAAACCCCACTCAATATCGGTTTACAGGGGTAATACTTTTCTTATTTCTGCTGTTATGGGAACACGTCGTTCCAACGAGCCCACACATCCTATGTTTGATGCATGAACATGTGACATGATCCATTATTCAATTACCCCTTTCTGCGCCACCCTCAATTCTTCGCAATACTTTCTGGGTAAAAACCAATACTAAGCGATGAGGTGCAAGTGTTTTGCCCGAACACACCACTGTCTGTCTTCATTTTCTAAGTCGGTCACATTTGGCCATTACCTCAGTTACACACAAGATGCCTGGCGAGGGACTCGAACCCGCAACCCCTCGATCACGAGTCAAGAACTTTACCACTGTACCAATCCGCCCCACATTCTTATATTCACCATATTTGCATTATTTGCTGGCTCCCAGCTTGTACATTGTCAGTATTGGAAAAACAGGTAACCAGACCCCCTGACCTTTCAAGGGGTCTGGTTACCTGATTTTCCAACACTGATAACCTTCAGACTAGGAACCAGCAGATAATAAAAATAAGGTGAATTGCCTCAGTTACACACAAGATGCCTGGCGAGGGACTCGAACCCGCAACCCCTCGATCACGAGTCAAGTACTTTACCACTGCACCAATCCGTCCCAAGTTCTTATATACCTCTAAAACTGATTTTTTTAATGAAATTATTCTTGCTCCATTCACCATATTTGCATTATTTGCTGGCTCCTAGCTTGCACATTGTCAATATTGGAAAAACAGGTAACCAGACCCCCCCCCCCTGACAGTTTAAGGTCAGGGGGTCTGGTTACCTTTTTTTACAAGACTGATAACCTTCAGACTAGGAACCAGCAGATAATGCAAATAAGGTGAATAATAATAATCGACTTTATTTTTCCAGGGTACTAGTACCAAATTTCTATGTGGCCCTCTTTTCTTGCTTGTCCTGGGTAGAAACCAGTACTTAGCAATGTGAATAAAGTCTCTTTCTAAAAAAAATAACACTTGGCACATGCGGGGATCAAAGCGGCTACATTTCCATCTCAAATCGAAACGCCATGCTGTACCACTGCACCACTCATGACCCGAATGTCCTTACAAACATGGTTTCCGTCCGATATCGTTTGAAAAGAACAGCTATGATTTGGAGCAGATATAATAACAATTACATGTATGTATAAGCATGTAAACCCCAGTTTTCTCTTTAACACCGAATGATTAACATGGTGTCATACTTATTTACATATACCGACACAAGAACCTCTGACTGACGTCCTCTGCGGAGGGCCTCTATTAGTGGTTAGTGCACTTGCCTCTGTTGCTAGAGCCCTCCGGTTCGATCCCCGACAGGGCGATAAAATTTCGGTGTTCGGACATGCTCCATTGGCATCATTTTCTTTTTTTCTTTTTTTCTTCGGATCGGGACGTTAGCTGGAGCCCCCCCTGTGCAGAGAGAGTCATCCCCTGTGCAGGTTAAAGACCCCTACCATAATTACATGATTACTGTGTTGGCTTTCATCGTGCAAACCTTGTGTGTATATAATGCACACCGTATGTACCCCCTCCTGGGGTTAAGGCGAAATGGAAGAACGAAAGAAAGAAAGGTTAAGACGTAAAGGAAGATGGACAAGAACAATAGAATAAAGAAGATCACGAAAACACGCCAATACATCACGCGAACAAGTCCGTGAAATGTAGATCCCGTAAACCCTACTTTATATAGAGAAAGCTAGGTTTACGGGGGTACACTATTTTCATTATTTTTGCTCCAAGACATAGGTTGTGGGTACTCGTTAGGACCGCCTCACTGAGGCGGTTCTAACGAGCACCCTCAATCTATGTTTTCATAACCTTTTCATCAGAAAAGTAGCCATTATGGAGATGTGAAAAATGCAGTATGTCGCACGGATGAGTTATCGTAATGTAACTTAGACTCCCAGAAACACCACTTTTATATAGTAAAACTGGGGTTTGTAGAGGTTAACCTTATTTTTCTTATTTCTGCTCTAAAATATAGATTGTGGGTACTCGTTAGAATCGCCTCATCGAGGCGGTTCTAACTTGTACCAACAATCTATATTTTGAGCAGGAATAAGAAAAATATCACAATTTTTCATCCTAAAATTGTCCTTTTCGGTCGATAAAATTTACAATGTATTTGTATAGGCGTGTTTTCGTAATGAAAAAATGAAAAAATAAACAAAACTTACCAAGTTTGAAGAGAATGGCAGCTGCGACTAAAATTTTCAACATTTTTTTTCTAAACTGTATCCCAACCGATCCAACTGTAACTTATGATGGATGAACTAGAAGACCTCGCCCTGTGGTTAGTTACCTGAGTGATCAACTGAACAGTGAAAAAATAACGGATGACAAGGGGCGACAAGCGACTGAATACTTATCATTTGATCTTTATAAGCTGACACATAATCGCGTGAACACAGCGTAGTCAGGCTGAGTGCATCTTGGTCATTTATACCGGCGGGTTGGTTTTCTCTGCGCCTGCTCTTACATAACATTACGTCACACATTTTATACGCTTCATGGACGTAAAAATATAAACAAGAATTGTTTGTTATACGTTTATTTTGACAATTCTTCACGGCCATCCAAACGCCTTTAGGATTGTCATTTTTGACACGCACATATTTGTGATTATTTTTATGTCCTCGTCATTTTCAATGGGGACATGTAGAATCACCGCTGTCCATCCGTTCGTACGTACGGCCCGAATGAAAAATGGTTTCCTTTCGATATCTTTTGCATCACGTGAACAAATCCGTGAAATGAAGACCCTCCTATATCCCACTTTATGTAGAGAAAACTCAAGTTGAAGGGGGTATACACCATTTTTCTTATTTTTGCTTCAAGACATAGGTTGTGGGTACTCGTTAGAACCGCCTCACTGGGGCGGTTCTAACGAGCACCCACAACCTATGTTTGCAGTATTTATAAGAAAAATTTCAATGATTTTCATCAGAAAATTGGCCATTTTGGAGATGTGAAAAAATGCACTATCTCGCACGAGTGGGTAATCGTAATGAAAAGATTAGAATTTAATTATAAAACATAGGGTAAACTTGTGACTAATTACCATTTTTAACTTCATGTTTTGGGTCGATTGTTCTTTGAATCATCTTATCTTCAGATCCACTCTGTATTTTCTTGAGTACTTTACTATTTGCTCGCGGGCATTATCAATCGACCCAAAGTTCAGTCGATTGGTTATCAAAGTTATACGAGGGTGCTTGGAAAGTATTAGTAATGGGTGCGGCTTGTCGATACGATACGATACGCTATACTTTACTGAGAAAACTGCGGTCATATACATGACATCGAGCTGCATTTCAATAGAAATATCAAAACATGGAAATACGTTTTCAGAGAATATATATGTATATAAAGCATTTAAATAATGGGACATAATAATGGGAAATATTGGCCTAACCAGAGCAACTTCAGCAGACACAAACGCCTAAATAGGCACCGCTGATGCAACGTCAACTCAACGTTGCAATGTTGGATTGGCTCCGACTTAGCAGTGCCATAGCACCGCGGGCCCGCTGAACTGATAGGACGATAGCTGGTGGTGATGGGTGACGGGGGATGAGGGATGGGGCGTGTGTGTGTGTGGGGGGGGGGGGTATCGTTCTAAATACCAAACAAATATTTCTTTAAAATCATCTCATTGTTTTGCTGCGCTGCCATAGGTGCCGAGTAAGTTATCGTTTTGCGGGCTGGTCCCGGGCGCTGCGGCTCCAGTGAGCAAAGTAATCCTTGTTAAGGCCCAGATCTAAAATCGTTACTGAAAGTACGTGTTATATGTCTCACATGAAGGCATAGACCAGCCTGTATGTATGAACAGTCTAAACAGAGTCTTCTTATGTGTATTGCTGGGGAACTCGCCGATTCCCGGGCCAACAATTTACATTTAATATTGTATGATATAAGCCGGTTGAAACTAACTCAAACAAGAAAATAAAATAAATAAATAAATAAATTCAGGTAGATAGTGCGACTCCACCGGCACGACGGGGCATCGATGGAGACATTCAGTTCTTCACAAGGAACAAGCTGAATCGCCGCGATAAGACGATTCATTCTGTTGAATTTTATTTTTCTGCTGTTCATGATATATATAAGTCGATATAAGGCTTACCTAGTCAAAACTAACTAGTCATCACGAAAACACGCCTATATAATTTTGACCCCCACGAACCCCACTTTTATATAGTAAAACTGGGGTTTCCGGGGTATACCTTATTTTTCTTATTTCTGCTCTAATATATAGATTGTGGGTACTCGTTAGAACCGCCTCGATGAGGCGGCTGTAACGAGTGCCCAAAATCTATATTTTGAGCAGAAATAAGAAAAATATCACAATTTTTCATTATAAAATTTTCATTTTTTTCGGCGATAAAGGTGGCAATGTATTTGTATAGGTGTGTCCCTCAAAGTATCCTCCCTTGTCCTGTACGCACTTTTCGAGACTTTTTATCCACTCAGAAAATGCATTCTTGAAGTTCTTTTGGGGTACATGTATATTGTTTATACACTGGAACAACGCACTACCATCACAAAAACACGCCTATGGAATTTTGACCCCCTTGAGCACCACTTTTATATAGTAAAATTGGGGTTTACAGGGGTATACCCTATTTTCTTACTTCTGCTCTAAAATATAAATTGTGGGTATTCGTTAGAACCGCCTCAATGAGGCAGTTCTAACGAGTACCCACAATCGATATTTTGAGCAGAAATAAGAAAAAATTTTCATCTGAAATTATTCCTTTTTTCGGCGGAAACGAACACAATGTATTTGTATAGGCGTCTTTTCGTAATGAGAAGGCATGACTACGGAAGCCGGAAAGGGACATTTCTGTTCCAGTTCTAGCAGAACAGAAATTGAAACAATAAAATTAGAGTGGAAAAGAAAACATAAACATTACGATAACACACCCGCACGACATAGTGCATTTTTTCACATATCCAAAATGGTCATTTTCCTTATGAAAATCCGTAATATTTTTTTTATAAATACTGCGAACATAGGTTGTGGGTGCTCGTTAGAACCGCCTCATTGAGGCGGTTCTAACGAGTACCCACAACCAATGTCTTGGATCAAAAATAAGAAAATAATGTTTATCCCCGTAAACCCCAGTTTTCTCTGTATAAAGTGGGGTTTAGGGGGGTATTCATTTCACGGACCTGTTCACGTGATAATATGTCGTTTAAACGATATAATATGTCGCTTAATTATTGATTTCTGTTCCACTCTGAAAAAGTAGGGTGGAATTTAAAACAATTTAAATAGAATGGAACAGAAAGCAAAAATATGTCGTTTAAACGACATATTTATTGTTTTCTGTTCCATTCTGAAAAATGTGAGGTGGAATTTAAAGCAATAAAATTAGAATGGACCAGAAAACAAAAATATGTCGCTAAAAGCGACATATTTAGCCTATGCCGTGACCTGTTGTCCGTCGTCAGTCCTTAACCTTTCACCTTTTCGTTGTCTCCTCCCGAACCGGAAGTCAGATTGAACTGATACCTGCTGGGAGGAATCCTGCTGACATGGAAATCCAGATTTGCTAAAATAGTTCCGTTCGGATTTCCAAGATGGCCACCATCAAGATGGCCGCCATGGCGGCCATCTTGAAATTCCTCAAAACCATATCTTCTCCCAAACCAAAGGTCGAATTTGATAAGAGAAATCGGGGTGACATGGAGATTCAGATTTGCTAAAGCCGTTTCGTTCCGATATCCAAGATGGCCGCATTAAAATTCTTCAAACGACATGTCCTCCCAAACCAAAAGTCAAATTGAGATAAACCTTGATCGGAGGCATCGGGGTGACATAGAGATTCAGATATGTTAAAATCGTTTCGTTCTAATAGCCAAGATTGCCGCTATGGCAGCTATCTTGAAATTAGTCAAACGTCATCTCCTCCCAAACCAAAGTTCGAATTGAGCTGAAACTTAATGGGAGGCATAGGGGTGACATGGAGATTCAGATTTGCTAAATTTGTTTCGTTCCGATATCTAAGATGGCCACCATCCTTTAATTCTTCAAAGCACTTGCATAGTAATTGCATGTAAGGTTTACAGGGAGGGGCAGCTTAGGTGTTGTCAGTATATGTCAAACACACTAAGTCCACAAGAAGATTCGCTAGTGTGTGTGTGTGTGCATGTGTGCGTGCGTGCGCGTGTGTGTGTTTTTGCAAGCGATCATATACACCATAGCTTTGTGTAGCAGTTGTATTCGCTTGATTGGTTGACTTTGTTTACTTTTGTGATAACAAAATATGCCAAAGGCAGTTGCAAACGATAGCTCTGGCCTGCCAAACTATACACTTCCACTCTGCATCAACATCATATCTTCCTGAATCCTAAATCGGACAAAGCTGTTCAGAAACTTAATCAGAAGCATCAAGATTATTTAAACATGCAGATTCCGAATCGCTAGAGGCAATGTGATCTGATAGACAAAATGGCCACCAACACGCAATGTAATACGATATGATCAGCCTCATCCAGGTGAGTGATTCTGGCCCACTTGGGCCTCTAGGTCTTGTTTTCTGTTTCACTCTGAAAGCGTAGCGTGGAAAGGAAAACAAGATATATGTCGTTTAAGCAACATATTTTTATTTCTATTCCATACTAATTGTATTGTTTTAAATTCCACCCTGCTTTTTCAGAGTGGAAAGGAAAACAAGAAATATGTCGTTTAAATGACATATTTTTGTTTTCTGTTCCATTCCTATTTGATTGTTTTAAATTCCACGCTATTTTTTCAGATTGGAACAGAAAACAAGAAATATGTCCATATTTTTGTTTACTGTTCCATTCTAATTTTATTGTCACCCATTCTACTTTTTCAGAGTGGAACAGAAAACAAGAAATACGTCGTTTAAACGACATATTTTTGTTTTCTGTTCCATTCTAATTTTATTGTTTTAAATTCCACACTACTTTTTCAGAGTGGAAAAGAAAACAAGAAATATGTCGTTTAAACGACATATTTCTTGTTTTCTTTTCCACGCTAATTTTATTGTTTAATTTCTATTCTGCTAGATATTGGAACAGAAATGTTCCTTTCCCGGGTTCCGTACATGACGGCTCTCGCAGACATGTTTTAATATATGAGCTGCCAGAAATCACAGGGAAAAAGGTCTGGACTGTATGGAGGTTGTGAAAAAGTTTTAATGTTAATGTTCAACTACTCCAAATGTTGTCCTCACGAAAAAATAGTTGACCCATATATTTTTCTTATCCAAATTATCTCCCCTTTTGGATTCATTTCCCTTTTAATTAAATAACATAAAAAATCTCGTTAGCAAAATATCTGAAAAAGTATTTGAGCTAGAGCCTTGATATTTGGTACACTGATTGGAACTGAGCCGGGGATCACCTGTTCAAATTGTCCAGCAGTTCAATAGAATGTTGATGGAGTTATGACACTTCGACATTTCTTGCCATTTAATTGTGTTCCTTTCCTGTGCATAGCAAATCTTTACAACCATGTATGCTTTGATTGTTTTTTTTTTTTTGTTTGATTTGTGGTTTAACGTCCCCATTAACACTGTAAAGGTCATTTTGGAGACGCTGCTTCCAATTTTGTGGGACTTTTATCCGACATTGAGGTGAAATGACATCTCAAACCCTGCCGCACAATGAAACCAATAAGATTTATAAGCATTGACGGTTCCGACCCGCACCGTTTTGCCTGGGCAGGCTAACATTCTATAAGCGGTTTACCAGTACTCGTGTGCGGGTCGGGTTCAGCTCTGCGTGGAAGCATCTGCCTATCTATTTCTTCAAGCCAAGATGGGCGGGAGGGGGGAGGGCTTTGAAAGTTCGTATATGGATTCTTCATGAAAAAAATAGTTGACCCATAGTTTGTTTTTCGCACCTCATCACGAAAACACGCCTATATAATTTTGACCCCCTTGAACCCCACTTTTATGAAGTAAAACTGGGGTTTCCGGGGGTATACCTTATTTTTCTTATTTCTGCTCTAAAATATAGATTGTGGGTACTCGTTAGAACCGCCTCGTTTAGGCGGTTCTAACGAGTGCCCACAATCTATATTTGGAGCAGAAATAAGAAAAATATCACAATTTTTCAACATAGAATTTTCATGTTTTTCGGCGATAAAGGTGGTAATGTATTTGTATAGGCGTGTTTGCGTAATGAAATTCAGAGGATCCTCGTTATAACCACATTATTTGCTAGCTAATATTGTGCCGTTATAAAGAACTTTCCGCTGTAAAGATTCCCAGTTAGGATTATGATAGGCCAAAAGGGTCCATTACGCAAACACGCCTATACAAATACATTTGCCACCTTTATCGCCGAAAAAATGAAAATTTTATGATGAAATATTGTGATATTTTGCTTATTTCTGCTCAATATATAGATTGTGGGCACTCGTTAGAACCGCCTCATCTAACTAGTACCCGCAATCTATATTTTAGAGCAGAATAAGAAAAATAAGGTATACCCCCGGAAACCCCAGTTTTACTATATAAAAGTGGGGTTCAAGGGGGTCAAAATTATATATGCGTGTTTTCGTGATGTTTGCCCCTTCATTACTACAAGGAGACATTTGTTAGAATCGCCTAATCCATGCGATTCGGACAAATATCTATAAGGTTTCTTTCTTGGAGTATGAGATTGCAAGAATCTTTTACAAGTATGGATTCGATATGGACGTTTCCATCCCGAAGGAAGCCAATGCCGATCACAACTGATGCTAATCTTCACACGCTAAGGATTCATTCCGCTGAAATTGTCCTTATAACGAAATGTGTCGTTATAACAAATGTCGATATAAAGAGGGTAGTGTTAAATGTGGGTTTATGGCGTCCCGCAAACCCGCATGCTGATAAGACGACCGAGGGTGATCTCTGACAGGTGAACGGTTAACTGTTGGGCAAGGCACAAGAAAGATGTTATATACAAGACATAAAGTATTAACAGTAACTATATACAACAATACCAACACGTAACACTACATTTATTTGCTTCTATAACATTTCACGGCGCACGCCCCGAAGGCAAAATTGCGTTTTGTGCTCGGGACGGTGACCTGAAAATTATATGGAAGCAAATAACACAAAGTACACAAAGTAAACCAACGGAAAAAAATTCGACTGCTTATAAAAAATATAAGTCCAATTCGGGTGGACTGACTCGAAGCGTTGGCGCATCTGTATTCCAACTGAGGAATTAATCACTGTCAACTATTTATGTTGACACTTTTTTTTATCACAAATCGTAGCACGATTCAATCCCTGGATCTTTGAGACTGTACCTCAGTCCAGTAGAATATGAGATCTAAGTAACCGTGGTCTGGACGGTCCGCATTCCGGGTTTGCCAGCCTCTGCGGGGCACTACGACCCTATGATCCGTCGTACCAATACCTGCTCATGTAGACCAGGGTGTAGCGGACCACTCCACACCATCTGTCAACATAACATGCCGTCAAAGCTTCGGCGTTTGGCTCGGCATAATGCTGTGGGTATTCGTTTCCTTTTATTACGATATTTTCAGATATATATCCATCGGCCCTACAGGAAAATCATGCATACCCGTGCTAGCTCGATAAATTGTGAGAAGTATAGTTACTGGCCACAATTTTAGCCATGCAGCAAATTTCAGCAGAAAATTGATCCGCGTTACAATTGCATTTCCTTTGTAGAAAATATGATGAAACTTCCCTACAGATCAATGGTACATGTATAACTCCCGTTAGTACGAACATCCACAACAACGCGATTGGCATTTAAAATATATATGTCACTTTTTGACGCTTGGCGACTTTTTAGGCAAACTACATGAAAATCAGACTTATAGAGGCCAACTGTATGGCGAATAATTTCCCCACAAACCGCTCATGTATAAATTGCATGATATATGCACGATCGGTGCGTGGCGCTTCATATTTTGCCTACCATATTTCATCTAAAATACTTTAGTCGCGCTGCTTGCCATATTCTTACTAAAATAATTTAGACGTGCATAAGCACCAGGTAGGGTTTCTATTCCATCTCGTAACAGGTTGACTATATCTACCCTTTTCGGGTTATTTCCCTTTTAAGTAAATAGAAACCTCATTAGCAAGATATCTGAAAAGGTATTTGAGCTAGAGTCTTGATATATGGTACACTGATTGAGGCTGAGGAGGGGATCACTTGATTAAATTTTCAAGCAATTTAATGGAATTTTGATAGAGTTATGGCCCTTTGAAATTTCTTGCCATTTAATTGTGTTGCTTTCTTGTGCATAGCATAACTTCAGAACAAATTTTATATAAGGATTCCTCATGAAAGAAAAAAATAGTTGATCCGTATTTTCTCTTATCCAAATTATCTCCCCTTTTCAATTGATTTCCCTTTTAATTAAATAACAGATATCTCGTCAGCAAAGTATCTGGAAAGGTATTTGGGCTGGAGCCTTGATATTTGATACACTAATTGGAACTGAGTCGGAGATTACTTGATTAAATTTTCCAGTAATTTAATGGAATTTTGATGGAGTTATGGCACTTTGAAATTTCTATGATTAAATTGTGTTTCTTTCTTGTGCATAGCATAACTTTACAACCATGTATGCCAGTGTTTTGAAATTTCATATACGGATTCCTCAAGAAAAAAAAAAGTTGACCCGTATTTTGTTTTTCGCACCTGAATTATCTACCCTTTCCGGGTCATTTTCCTTTTCAGTAAACAACATAGAAATCTCGTTAGCAAAATATCTGAAAATCTATTTGAGCTAGAGCCTTGATATTTGGTACTCATATTTTTGGGCATTGTTAAACAGTGTAGACCTAGATCAGACGCCGCAGAATGCGTCTTATAAAGGGTTGTGAGTGAGTGAGTGTTTGAGTTGTACGTCCCACCAACAGGTAAGGTCATACGGAGACGTCACCTCGGTTTAAAGACTCATCCGAAAGTATGGAGAAGCCCGGGATCGACCCTGCGAACCCTGGTTTACAAGGCGAGTAGCGTAACTACTGCAAATAAAGGATTGTACTGTTTGCTTAAAATACAGAAATTTAAGGGTTAAACGAAACCGTCGATGTTTCCATTGAGGAACATTGTACCAGCCTACACTCAGAGACAATCGACCAAAAATGATGTGAGCGTTTTGATTAACCCTTTTGTACCAAATGGAATCTTCCTCCTTATATATAGTAGGAGTCCATTTTAAAATTTAGGGGTGTCATGTGTTTTCTTCAACATTTATTTGGAAAATGGCTGAACCTTTTGCAAATAGTGTAGGCACTGATCAGACGCCGCGGTTCCTGGTTCATGGTTCCTGAACGTTCATCTCGTTCATAGATCACCTGCGCGATAGGCATGTAAAGTAGAAGTGGATGCAATGATCAGGACTCGATACAATCAACGCACAACTCCCATCAGAGACACCAAAGGGAAAGAAACACAAACATGAAACAACAGATCTTAATGGAAACATCAATAGCGGAAACCCAAAAGGTTCCCACAAAATGACCAATAGGCTATCCAAAATAAAATAATATAAGCGACACAAACACCCAACGACAAACCATAACAAAAATAAACCGCAACAGAAGAGCCGCCCTGGAACGGTAATGTAATGTAAGTATTCTTTTCAGATTGGTTTGACGACATCTCAACCGTTGTGGGTCATTTTGTGTCATTTACCAGAGAAAGGGAGACAAGAAACAGAAGAGATAGTAGACTAGATGAAAGTGAGGGACAAAGGAGAAAGAGGAAAATGAATGGAAGTGTAGAAACTAAAGACAAACCAACATCGAACATCCCCTTCTCTGTTTAAGGGCAGCAGTGTGTGTGTGAATTCGGGTTTCACGTCGCTTTCAACAATTTTTCAGTCATATCATGACGGTGTCTGGTTGCGACAGGGCGCTCAATGCTCACTTTTGTAGTGCTGCCTCACTGAAGTATCATGTCCCAGCAACATTACATGATACCACACCCAGTCACATTATCATGACACTGGGTCGACCAGTCCTAATTCTACCCCGTAAATCTGAGTGCCAAGCGAGGAGCAGCTAGTACCATTCTTAATGACTTTGGTATGTCGCGGCCCGGGATCGAACCCGTGACCTCCCGTTCCCCGGAGCGGACACTCTACCAACTGAGCTATCGGGGCCGGTCAGTAGACTAGGTGAAAGTTAGGGACAGAGGAGAAAGAGGAAAATGAATGAAAGTGCAGAAACAAAAGACAAACCAACATCGAACATCCCCTTCTCTGTTTAAGGGCAGCAATCCTTGTCCAACTGTAAGACAGTATCAGATGGTGTACAAGATTAGTGTGAAGGCTTTCATCCTGCAAACCTGGATTTTAGTTTATACTAATTTATTTTAGTTCGATTGCGATGAAAGCTTCAAGCTTATTGAATCGCTCTCGAACACTCATTCCGGGTGTTTTCACGCGCGCGCGAGAGAGAGGCAGTGGTTTTTACACCACTGCTACCCATTTACACCTGGGTGGAATGGGGCACTGGCATTACGTGTCTTGCCCAAGGACACACCTCGATACCGGTGGCCGCAAAACCTCTCGATCATAAGTCGAACGCGCTAGCCACTGCGCTTTTTTTTTAACCTGGATTTTGTAACAGTTTCCTGGAGATCACGCAGACAATGGCATTTAATAGCTTCCTAGTCAGCACTAAACAGCGGGACCATTACGCAAATACGCCTATACAGATACATTGCCACTTTTATCGCCGAAAAAATGAAGATTTTAAGATGAAAAATTGTGATATTTTTCTTATTTCTGCTCAAAATATAGATTGTGGGCACTCGTTAGAACCGCCTCATCGAGGCGGTTCTAACGAGTACCCACAATCTATATTTTAGAACAGAAATAAGAAAAATCAGGTATACCCCCTGAAACCCCAGTTTTACTATATAAAAGTGGGGTTCAAGGGGGTCAAAATTATATAGGCATGTTTTCGTGGTGCAACGTCAGGCCGACAGCGATACCGCATTGCCACGTCGTATCACGCCGACTTTACGCTGGGCCGGCATTCATTGCTGACCTGGGCCCAGGATTACAATGCGTACTTAAATTTTAAGTACCTACTTAAACTAAGTATTTACTTAACTGGCGTATAAAGTGAACTACAAAGAAATTCGTTCGTTTAAGTCAATACTTAACCAAAGTATACTGATTGGGACTGAGAAGGAGATCACCTGATTAAATGTTCAACCAATTTAATGAAAATTTGTTAGATTTATGTCCCTTTACAATGTCTGGCCATTTAATTGTGTTGATGTCCTGTGCATAGTATTACTCAAGAACTATGTATGCTAGTGTTTTGAAATTTCATATATGGTTTCAACATGAAAAAATAGTTTACCCGTATGTTTTTCTTATCTGAATTATCTCCCATTTTCATGTCATTTCTCTTCTAATTAAATTACCTATAAATCTCGTTAGCAAGATATCTCAAAAAGTATTTGAGCTTGAGCCTGGTTATATTTGTTATACTGATTGGGACCAATGAGGAGATCGCCTGATTAAATTTTTAACCAGTTTAATGAAATTTTGTTGGAGTGATTGCCCTTTGGAATTCCAGGTCATTTGATGGTTTTGCTTTCTTGTGCAACGCATGACCTTAGAACCATGTATGTTAGTGTTTTCAAATTTCTTACATGACTCTCTCATCAAAAAAATGTTGACACGTTTTATCTTATCCGATTTATCTCCTATTTATGTCCCCAACTTAGGAAAAGGTTGAGGGCATATTGCTTCTGCTTGTCCATTCGTCCGTTCGTTCGTATATCACAGTTTCTTGTGCATAGCATAACTTTAGAACCATGTATGCTAGTGTTTGGAAATTTCAGATATGTTGTCCTCACGAAAAAATGGTTCACTTATATGTTTTTCTTATCCGAATCATCTCCGCTTTTGGATTTATTTCCCTTTTAAGTAAATAACATAAAAATCTCGTTAGCAAAATATCTGAACAAGTATTTGAGCTAGAGCCTTGATATTTGGTACACTGATTGGGACTGAGCCGGAGATCACCTGATCAAATTGTCCAGCAATTCAATAGAATGTTGATGGAGTTATGGCACTTTGAAATGTTTTGCCATTTAATTGTGTTCCTTTCTTGTGCATACATGTAGCATAACTTTACAGCCATGTATGCTAGTACTTTGAAAGTTCATATATGGATTCCTCATGAAAAAAATAGCGACCCGTATTTTTTTTTTTTTTTTTTTTTTTTTGCACCTGAAATTTAGGAGGACCCTCGTTATAACGACAGTATTTGTTCGCTAATATTGTGCCGTTATAAGGAATTTTCCGCTGTAAAGATTCCCAGTTAGGATGATGATTAAGAAATAGATCAGCTCTAACTGTGATTTGTTGTGTAATAAATCACAGTTTGGAGGTCAGTTGTAAAGCAGACAAATCAAGAGCGCGTAGCGCGCGTGATTTGTCTACTTACAACTGACCGACAAACTGTGATTTATTGCTCAACAAATCACAGACTAGAGCTGATCTATTTCGATTCTTACACGCTGAAAATCGGTAATAATGTTATTGTTTCCTTCAAAATCTCACATCTTTTCGCCATTGTTAGAAAAAATCCCGCTAAAATTATCGACTGAAACACATTCATTTATATCCTTTTCTAACGTTTTCGATGCGAAAATATGACGTTTCACCGTCTAACGTCAAGGAAATCGACTAGTGACGTCATAAATTTGCAGTTTTTAATGACGTCACTCGTCACGCTCCTCCTTGTCGTGATTTGTTGTAGAATAAAACACAGTTATTTTCCATTGCCTATATAGGCGCGCTGTGTTAGAATAGAAAACAAAAGGTCGTTTTCCCTTTATTACTCCAAGGAGACATTTGTTTGAAATCGCCTCATTCAGGCGATTCTGACAAATATCTATAACGTTTCTTTCTTGGAGGATGAGATGGCAAGAATCTTTTACAAGTATGCATTCGATATGGGCGTTTCCAACCCGAAGGAAGCCAATGCCGATCGCGACCGATGCTAATCTTAGCGCTAAGGATTCATTCCGCTGAAATTGTCCTTATAACGAAATTTGTCGTTATAACAAATGTCGCTGCCCCCGCCCATAGGGGCTTGAAGAAATATATGGGCTGCATGATGCTTCCACGCAGAGCTGAATCCAGCCCGCACACTAGTACTGGTAAACCGCTTAGAGGATCTAAACCTGTACAGGAACCACGGTGCGAGGCGGACCGTCCATGCTAATAAATCCTATTGGTTTCACTGGGCGACAGGGCTTGAGATGTCATTTCATCTCAATGTCGGGTAAAAGTCCCTCAAAATTGGAAGCAATGTCTCCAAAATGACCTTTACAGTGTTGACGGGGACGTTAAACCTCAAATCAAACAAATCAAATATAACAAATGTCGGTATAAAGGGGGTTATGTTACATGTGGGTTTATGGCGTCCCGCAAACCCGCATGCTGACAAGACGACCGAGGGTGATCTCTTACAGGTGAACGGGTAACTGTTGGGCAAGGCACAAGAAAGATGTTATATACAAGACATAAATTTTTAACAATAACTATATACAACAATACCAACACGTGACACAACATTTATTTGCTTCAATAACATTTCACGGCGCACGCCCCGAAGGCAAAATTGCGTTTTGTGCTCGGGACGGTGACCTTAAAATTATATGGAAGCAAATAACACAAAGTACACAAAGTAAACCAACGGAAAAAATTTCGCCGGCTTATAAAAAATATAAGCCCAATTCGGGTGGACTAGGTCAAAGTGTTGGTGTATTCCAACTGAGGAATTAATTACTGTCAACTATTTATGTTGACACTTTTTTTTTATCACAAATCAATCCCTGGATCCTTGAGATTGTATTTCAGTCCAGTAGAATATGAGATCGCAGTAACCGTGGTCTGGACGGTCCGCAATCCGGGTTTGTTATCAACCATAGTGCAGTTTATATTTTACTTTTGGTCCTTTGAGATCAGCGTGAATATTCTGAAGAAATAAATTATTGGTTTAGACTCATATTCTAGACAGGTTTATAATTATTTGGACCCCATTTTGATTTATATCAGTCTTTGAATCGACTGCTTATTCGAAATTCGCAAAATTGCAGTATGTTTCCTCTGGCTTTCGTTGCCGGATCATTACAGGGTCACTGATGAAACTAGCTAGTATGACCCATCTTCTTTCTTATGAATGTTTTCATTGCTCTTAAAGGAACTCACTTTTGATTTTTATTTATTAGCCGAAACTACGTAGTATGACCCATCTTCTTTCTTATGATATTTTCATTGCTCTTAAAGGAACTCGTTTTTGATTTTTATTTGCCTTCACTGCAGCTGGTGCTGTGCCGTGTGGCGGCCGTAAAACGTCTCCCCGTACATCAACCATAGTGCAGTTTATATTTTATTTTTGGTCCTTTGAGATCAGCGTGAATATTCTGAAGAAATAAATTATTGCTTTAGACTCATATTCTAGACAGGTTTATAATTATTTGGACCCCATTTTGATTTATATCAGTCTTTGAATCGACTGCTTATTCGAAATTTTCAAAATTGCAGTATGTTTCCTCTGGCTTTCGTTGCCGGATCATTACAGGGTCACTGATGAGGCTTTATTAGCCGAAACTATGTAGTATGAAACATCTTCTTTCTTATGATATTTTCATTGCTCTTAAAGGAACTCGTTTTTTATTTTCATTTGCCCGCCTCTTCGGGGCACTACGACCCTATGACCCGTCGTACCAATACCTGCTCATTAAGACCAGAGAGTAGCAGGTCACTGCACGTCATCTCTCAACATAATATGCCGTCAAAGCTGGCACAATGTTGTGGGTATTCGTTTACTGCTGACCTGCTGCTGATATTACGATAATATTTCAGGGTATTTATATCTATCGGCCCTACAGGAAATTCATGAATAGCCGTGCTAGCTCGATAAAATTGTGAGAAGTATAAATACTGGCCACAATTGTAGCCATGCAGGAAATTTTAGCAGAAAATTGATATCCGTTACAATTGCACTTCCTTTGGAGAAAAAATGATGAAACTTCCCTACAGATCAATGGTATAACTCCCGTCAGAACGAACATCCACAAAAATGCGATTGGCATGAAAAATATATATGACTCTTTTTGGACGGCCCCCGCCCATCGGGGCTTGAAGAAATATATGGGCTGCATGATGCTTCCACGCAGAGCTGAATCCGACCCGCACACGAGTACTGGTAAACCGCTTAGAGGATCTAAGCATGCCCAGGCAAAGCGGTGCGCTTGAGTCTGACCGTCTATGCATATAAACTCTATTGGTTTCATTGGGCGACAGGGCTTGAGATGTCATTTCATCTCAATATCGGGTAAAAGTCTCACAAAATTGGAAGCAACGTCTCCAAAATGACCTTAACCGTATTGACGGGGACGTTAAATCTCAAATCAGGCAGACAGACAGTCAGACAGACGCTTTTTGGCGCTTGGCGACTTTTTTGGCAAACTACATGAAAATCAGACTAATAGCGGCCAGCTGTATGGCGAATAATTTCCCCCAAAACCGCTTATGTATACATCGCATGATATATGCACGATCGGTGCGTGACGCTGCATATTTTGCCTACCATATTTCATCTAAAATACTATAGTCGCGCTGCTTCGCCATGTACCTACTAAAAATAATTTAGACGTACATAAGCACGAGATAGATTTTCTATTCAATCTCGTAACAGTTTGATTGCATCTACCTTTTTTGGGTTATTTCCCTTTTAAGAAAATAACGTAGAAATCTCATTAGCACGATATCTGAAAAGGTATTTGAGCTAGAGTCTTGATATTTGGTACACTGATTGAGACTGAGGAGGGAATCACTTAATAAAATTTTCAAGGAATTTAATGGAATTTTGATAGAGTTATGGCCCTTTGAAATTTATTGCCTAGCAAAGTATCTGAAAAAGTATTTGAGCTGAAGCCTTTATATTTGACACACTGATTGGGACTGAGTCGGAGATTACTTGATTAAATGTTGCAGCAATTTAATAGAATTTTGATGGAGTTATGGCACTTTGAAATTTCTTGCCATTAAATTGTGTTTCTTTCTTGTGCATAGCATAACTTTACAACCATGTATGCTAGAGTTGTGAAATTTCATGTATGGATTCCTCAAGAAAAAAAAAAAAATGTTGACCCGTATTTTGTTTTTCGCACCTGAATTATCTACCCTTTTCGGGTCATTTTCCTTTTAAGTAAATAACATAGAAATCTCGTTAGCAAAATATCTGA
Organism: Lucinisca nassula; assembly: GCA_963580285.1. Taxonomy (NCBI): domain Eukaryota; kingdom Metazoa; phylum Mollusca; class Bivalvia; order Lucinida; family Lucinidae; genus Lucinisca; species Lucinisca nassula. The sequence goes on from OY757024.1 coordinate 19,352,447, forward strand.
ACATGTATTTGAGCTAGAGCCTTGATATTTGGTACTAATGTTCTGGGACATTGTCAAACAGTGTAGACCTAGATCAGACGCCGCAGAATGCGTCATATAAAGGGTTGTCAGTGAGTGAGTGTTTGAGTTTTACGTCCCACCAACAGCTAAGGTCATACGGAGACGGGACCTCGGTTTAAAGACTCCATTACGAAAACACGCCTATACAAATATATTGTAAACTTTACCGCCGAAGAACAACAATTTTAAGACGAAACATTGAGAATTTTTCTAATTTCTACTCAAAATATAGATTATGGGTACCCGTTAGAACCGCCTCGATGAGGCGGTTCTAACGAGTACCCACAATCTATATTTTAGAGCAGAAATAAGAAAAATAAGGTATACCCCTGTAAACCCCAGTTTTACTACACAAAAGTGGGGTTCAAAGTGGTCAGTATTATATAGACATGTTTTCGTGATGCACCCGAAAGTCTGGAGAAGACCGGGATCGATCCTGCGAACCCTGGTTTACAAGGCGAGTAGCGTAACCACTGCAAATAAAGGGTTGTACTGTTTGCTTAAAATACAGAAATTTAAGGGTTAAACGAAACCGTCGATGTTTCCGTTGAGGAACATTGTACCAGCCTACACTCAGAGTCAATCGACCAACAAATGCTGTGAGCGTTTTGATTAACCCTTTTTTACCAAATGGAATCTTCCTCCTTATATATAGTAGGAATCCATTTTAAAATTTAGGGGTGTCAAGCTGTTTTCTTCAAAATTTATTTGGAAAATGGCTGAACCTTTTGCAAATAGTGTAGGTCCTGATCAGACGCCGCGTTCCGCGGCGTCTGATCTGGACCTGAACTGTTTGTCAAGGTGCCTCTTTAGGGGTTTCAGGTACTGAATGGGTTAGGAAATTCTTTTTATAGTGATGCAAAATTCATGCAAGTTTAGTTTACCTACATGTAAACGCTAATGGTTCCTGAACGTTTATCTCGTTCAAAGATCACCTGCGCGATAGGTAGAGGTATGTAAAGTAGAAGTGGATGCACAGACATGAAACAACAGACCCTAATGGAAACATCAACGGAAAGCCAAAAGGTTCCCACAAAATGGCCAATAGGTTATCCAAAATAAAATAATATAAGCGACACAAACATCCAACGACAAACCATAACAAAAATTAACCGCGACAGAAGAACCGTCTTGGAACGGTAATGTAATGTAAGTATTCTTTTCAGATTGGATTGACGACATCTCAACCGTTGTGGGTCATTTTGTGTCATTTACCAGAGAAAGGGAGAAAAGAAACAGAAGAGATAGTAGACTAGAGGGTCTAAAAGTGAAAGTGAGGGACAGAGGAGAAAGAGGAAAATGAATGGAAGTGCAGAAACAAAAGACAAATCAACATCCCCTTCTCTGTTAAAGGACAGCAGGCCTTGTCCAACTGTAACACAGTATCAGATGGTGTACATGATTACTGTGAAGGCTTTCAAGCTGCAAACCAGGATTTTGGTTTATACTAATTTATTTTAGTTCGATTGCGATGAAAGCTTCAAGCTTATTGAATCGCTCTCGAACACTCATTCCGGGTGTTTTCGCGCGCGCGCCAGAGAGAGGCAGTGGTTTTTACACCACTGCTACCCATTTACACCTGGGTGGAGTGGGGCAGTGTCATTACGTGTCTTGCCCAAGGACACACCTCGATACCGGTGGCCGGATTCGAACGCACAACCTCTCGATCATAAGTCGAACGCGCTAACCACTGCGTTTTTTTTTAACCTGGATTTTGTAACAGTTTCCTGGAGATCACGCGGACAATGACATTTAATAGCTTCCTAGTCAGCACTAAACAACGGGTCCATTACACAAACACGCCTATACAGATACATTGCCACTTTTATCGCCGAAAAAAATGAAGATTTTAAGATGAAAAATTGTGATATTTTTCTTATTTCTGCTCAAAATATAGATTGTGGGCACTCGTTAGAACCGCCTCATCGAGGCGGTTCTAACGAGTACCCACAATCTATATTTTAGAACAGAAATAAGAAAAATAAGGTATACCCCCTGAAACCCCAATTTTACAATATAAAAGTGGGGTTCAAAGGGGTCAAAATTATACAGGCATGTTTTCGTGATGCAACAACGTCAGGCCGACAGAGAAACGACATTGCCACGTCGTCTCACGCCGGCTTTACGCTTGGCCGGCAATTTTTGCTGACTTGGTTCTAGATCACTAAGTAACTTTGGGTCGTTTTGGTCGAATGATAAGAATGTCTATCACAGGGTTAAGTCCTGGATTTCCTCACCTCGTGTGCATTAATGAACAAGGTTTTATGTCCTCCACGGGGGTTAAGGCGTATTGAAAAAAGAAAAAAAGAAAGAAAGAAAGAAAGGAAGGAAGGAAGGAAAGAAAGAAAGAAAGAAAGAAAGAAAATGCTTACAATGGTATTTATAAGTAGGGGAACTTGAGCAATGGCTTTATACTGCTGAAAGATAACTCTCATGGTTAAAACGTTATGTTCGAAAATAAATAGTATCCCTTAGTCAAGGATATACAGAATTTTTGCAACCACAGGCGCGACAAAGCCTTCGAAGGTATTCTTGTTCTACTTCATAGATTTTAGGTTCTTGTTTGAACCCTCAGTGAGGCGGTTGCATTACGAAAACACGCCTATACAATTACATTGTAAATTTTAATGGCGAAAAAATGAATATTAGGAGATGAAAAATTGTGATATGTTTCTTATTACTGCTCAAATACAGATTGTCGAGGCGGTTCTAACGAGTACTCACAATCTATGTTTTTGAACAGAAATATTGAAATAGTGCATACCCCTGTAAACCCCAGTTAACTACATAAAAGTGGGGTTTATAGGGGTCAAAAGTAGATAGGTGTTGTTTTCAGGATGCTAATGAGCACCCACATTCTATATCCAGGAACATCAATGAGGAATGTATCAAAATTATCGCTACAAAAAAGCAGTTTGTGGTGACGGTGTTTCCATGCCCACATATAGCAAATGCAATCTTGCTTTTGATACATCTTCGTTCATTATGCCCCCAACTTCGAAGAAGTTGTGGGGCACATTGCTTCTGCCTTGTTCGTCCGTCCTTCCGTCCGTCCCGGTTTTTACTGCAAAGCATAACTTTTGAACAGTGCATGCTAGGTTTTTGAAATTTCATATGTGGATTCCTTTTGAAAAAGGAATTGATCCATGTTTTTTTTTTTTTTTTTTTTTCTCATCAGGATTATGCCCCTTTCTTTAGTTATGCCCCTTTGCAAAAATATGCTATGAAATCTTAGAAGCAAAACATCTCAAAAAGCTTTAAAGCTATTGCGCTGAAACTCTACATAGTGATTGGGGATGATAAGAAGATGAACTGGTTAATTTTTGAAAAAAAAAACAAACAAAAAACTGATTTTCTTAACTTGAGTTATGGCCCTTTGAAACTTAGGGCGTTTTAAGCTTGTAAGCAAGATATCTCAAAAACGATTCGAGCTATTGCCCTGAAACTTTACAAACTGATTCGCGATGATGAGTAGTTGAACTGATTAACTTTTATAAAAAATTCCGACTTTTTTTCTTGAGTTATGGCCCTTTGGAACTTTGGGCATTTTAAGCTTGTAAGCCAGATATCTCAAAAAACCATTATATCTATTGCTCTGAAACTTTACAGACTGATTGGAGACCATGAGAAGATGTAGTGATTGACTTTTGAAAACAAAACATCTGATTTTATTTTTTTTTTTTTACTTTAGTTATGGCCCTTTGAAACTTTGGGCGTTTTAAGCTTGTAAGCAAGATATCTAAACTTGTAAGCAAAATATCACAAAAACCATTAAAACTATTGCGCTAAAACTCTATATACTGATTTTGGATGATGAGAAGATGAACTGATAAGAAAACCATCTGATTTTTTTTACTTGAGTTATGGCCCTTTGAAACTTTGGGCATTTTAAGCTTGTAAGCAAGTTATCTAAAAAACCATTATAGCCGTTGTCCTGAAACTTTACAGACTGATTAGAAACGGTGAGAAGATGAACTGATTAACTTTTGAAAAAAAAATCTGATTTTGTTTTACTTGATTTATGGCCCTTTGAAACTTTGGGCGTTTTAAGATTGTAAGCAAGATATCTCAAAAACTATTCAAGCCTTTTCCCTAAATCTTTACGGACTGATTCGGGATGATGTGTAGACGAACGGATTAACTTTTGGAAAAAAAATCCGATTTTTTTTTCTCGAGTTATGGCCCTTTGGCACTTTGGGCATTCGAATCTTGTAAGTAAGCAAGATATCTCAGAAAACATTAAAGCTATTGCCCTGAATCTCTACCGACTGATTGGGAACGATGATAAGATGAACTGATTAATTTTTGAAAAAAAAAATCTGATTTTTTTTTTACTTGCGTTATGGCCCTTTGAAACTTTGGACACTTAAAGTTTTGTAAGCAAGATATTTCAAAAACGATCTGAGCTATTGCCCGGAAACTTTACAGACTGGTTGGCATGATGGGTAGATGAACTGATTAACTTTCGGAAAAAAATCCGAAGTTTTTTTCTTGAGTTATGACCCTTTGGAACTTTGGGCATTTTAAGCTTGTAAGCAAGATATCTCAAAAACCATTACAGCTATTGCCCTGAAATATTACAAACTGATTGGGGACGATGGGGAAGATGAACTGATTAACTTTTGAAAAAAAAATCTGATTTTTTTTTACTTGAGTTATCATATAACCTTTCAAACTTTGGGAGTTTTAAGCTTGTTAGCAAGATATCTAATCTTGTAAGCAAGATATCTATAAAATCATTATAACTATTGCGCTGCAACTTTACATACTGATTGGGGATATCGAGAAGATGAACTGATTAACTTTTGAAGACAATCTGATTTTTTTACTTGATTTATGGCCCTTTGAAACTTTGCGCATTTTAAGTTTATAAGCAAAACATCTCAAAAACGATTCAAGGTATTACGCTGAAACTTTACAAACTGATTCGGGCTGATGAATAGTTGAACTGATAACTGTGTTGAAAAAAAAAATCCGAAATTCTTTTCTTGAGTTATGGCCCTTATGCACTTTGGGCATTTTAAGCGTGTAAGCAAGATATCTCAAAAACCGTTACAGCTATTGCCCTGAAACTTTACTGACTGATTGGGGAAGATGAGAAGATGAACTTACTAAATTTGAAAAAAACTTTTTTTTTTTATTTACTTGAGTTATGGTCCTTTGAAGCTTTGGGCACTTTAAGCTTGTAAGCAAAATATCTAAAAACAATTCGAACTTTACAGAATGATTCAGGATGATGAGTAGATGAACTGATTAACTTTTGGAAAAAAATCCTATTTTTGTTTCTTGAGTTATGGTGCTTTGGAACTTCGGGCACTTTAAGCATGTAAGCAAGATATCTCAAAAACCATTACAGCATGTACAGCTATTGCCCTGAAACTTTACAGACTGTTTTGGGACGAATAAAGATGAACTGATCAACTTAAAAAAAAACTCCGAATTTTTGTTCTTTTTTGTACTATGGTCCTTTGAGAAGTTCAACGTTGCAACCAAATAAAAGCTATATAATTATCTCAATAACTGTTAGGGGCAAGCAGTGTAAGGGTCAAGAAGTTGGGGGCATAGTGTTTCATAAACACTAGCTCTAGTTTATTTTGTTTTTGTTTGATTTGAGGTTTAATGTCTACTTCAACATAAGTGGTGCGTGGTCATTAGAAACATCTCATTTGAGCCCCGCCAAGCGAATTTGTGTCTTCGAGCATTCGGTCATTACAAATTTTAACTGCGCATGCCCAGCCATTCAGAGGGGCCAGGGATATGGCTTTCAGTCCGAAGGTTCCTCTGGATTCACTGCTTGTATGAGCGAGCAGCGAAGGTTCTGGCGAGACTGCGCGGATGCGCAGGCTCGCCTGAACCTTCGCTGCTCGCATAGGCGATTAGTACCAAAATCGCTTGACGGGGCCCACGTAACATGACATTAAAAAGTCCGTGTAATGAGCACCCCTCCTGACGGGGGAATTCATTATTTTCCTTATTCCTTATCTCCAAGACAAAGGTTGTGGGTGGCGGGGGTGGGGTTTTTGGTTTTACGGCCCTTTCAAGATTATTTCACTCATATCGAGCCGATCGTTAATCAGAGGTGGGGGAAAACCGGAGTACCCGGAGAAAAACCACCTGACCTTCCGTTGCAGAATTTGGCGTCTCACATGTTAGCCGAGCAAGGCTCGAACCACAGCGGTGAGAGACCTTATGATCAAGAGTCAGCGCTCTTAACCACTTGGCCACGGAGGCCCGTTATAGGTTGTGGGTACTCGTTAGAACCGCCTCGGAGAGGCGGCTCTAACGAACACCCGCAACCTATGTTTGGGGTTTCAACAAGAACAATATCACACATTTTCTTCAGAAATATAACCATTTTGGAGATATTCATGTATGTCAAAGGATGTGGTATCGTAATGATCTATGTTGTTGAGTGAAAATGAGAAAAATAATGTATGCATGTACCTTAGTCAACCCCGCTTTAACCATACAGTCAGACTTCAATGACTCGAACACCTTTGGGACAACAAAGATCTGTTCGAGACTTGGGTAATTCGAGCAACTGAGGGTTACTGCCAATAGTCATACATGGGGAAATGTTGGATAATCGTGTCGATGTTCTATAATAAAAATGTATACTGTGTGTACTCATTAGCATCGCCTCGATGAGGCGATTCTAATGAGTACACATAGCACACATTTGTATGATAAAATTCGAAAATCTCCTCAATTATCCCACACTAATTCTTATGTAGAGACATTTCTTGCGGATTCAAAAACGCGTTCGACTCAGCCATGGTAAACGAGCCATCGGTGCTCGAGCCATCGAAGTTCCACAGTATATCTTTGGGTGTAAACAGGTATTTGTAAGTCGAACAGTAAAGCTGCTGGAAACTTGACTTAAGGGTGACAGATAACTTGTATGGGAAAAAGTAATGTTTGATCGGAAAAAGGTCTCCCCTAGTATGTTGTTCATTGGGCCTGTGTTTAAGTGCCGTGTTTGCGGTGTTGCTCAAGTCCATCTTCGTTCTAGGGAAAATTCGGGGTTTAAAGGGTAAACAGGGTATGTTTCTGTTACGATATATCACAACCCTACGACACAGTACATTTTGTCACATCTCCAAAATGTCTAGTTTTCTGATAAAATCCGTGATTTTTTTCTTATTTATACTGCAAACATGGGTTGCGGGTGCTTGTTAGAACCGCCGCGTCGAGGCGGTACTAATGTGTACCCGCAACCTATGTCTTGGAGCAGAAATAAGAAAAAAAAATGATGCATACCCCCGTAAACCCCAGATTTCTGCATAAAAAGTGGGATTTGGGGGTTTTTCATTTCACGCACTTGTTCACGTCAAGCTTATTTCTGCTTCAGGACATATGTTGTTTGTACTCGTTAGAGCCGCCTCAGTGAATACATTCCACTTTTCGTTATGAAAAAAAAAAAAAAAAAACACTTCCAATCAACAATTAATAGTTCGTTCATTTTCAAGGTCTGTTTTTATAAGTTTTGCTAAAATAGAAAGAAAAAACCTTACTTAAAGCAAACAATGTAAACCCTGATCAGACGCCGCTATCTGTGGCTTATGATCTGGATCTATACTGGTTGCCAATATGGTGACCCTGTGCATAATATGGCTAAACCTCTATAACGAAACAAGGGCGCTGTACATGCATTCATCAAAGGGGCGTTGTATTTTATCTGGGTCCGGTATTATTAAAAAAGAAATCCCCATCATGAGAACACGCCTATATAATTTTGACCCCTTTAACCCCACTTTTATATAGTAAAACTGGGGTTTTCAGGGGTAAAATATAGATTGTGGTACTCGTTAGAACCGCCTCGATGAGGCGGTTCTAACGAGTACCCGCAATGTACCCGCAATCTATATTTTGAGCAGAAATAAGAAAAAATATCACAATTTTTCATCGTAAAATTTTCATTATTACGGCGGTAAAATTAAGAATGTATTTGTATAGGCGTGTTTTCGTAATGTTATCAAAGGGGCGTTGTATTTTATCTGGGCCCGGTATTATTAAAAAAGAAATCCCATTAATGCCAGGCTCTGTCCTGTTTTCTGAGAGTTTGTTTATTTGATTTGTTTGATTTTAGGTTTAACGTCCCCGTCAACACTGTTAAGGTCATTTTGGAGACGTTGCTCCCAATTTTGTGGGACTTTTACCCGACATTGAGATGAAATGGAATCTCAAGCCCTGTCGCCCAATGAAACCAATAGGGCTTATTAGCATGGACGGTCCGCCTCGCACCGCGGTTCCTGGACAGGCTTAGATCCTCTAAGCGGTTTACCAGTACTAGTGTGCGGGATTACTAGTGTGCGGGCCAGATTCAGCTCTGCGTGGAAGCATCATGCAGCCTATATATTTCTTCAAGCCCCTATGGGCGGGGGCTAATTTGCTGAGAGTACAGAGATTTTTGTAAATCTCACAATAAATAAGATACATCACCAAAACACACCTATATGATTTTGACGCCCTTTAACCCCACTTTTATAAAGTGTTACAGGGGTATACACATTTTTTTTTTATTTCTGCTCAAACACATAGATTGTGCATACTCGTTAGGACTCGCCTCTATGTTTTTAGCAGAAATATGAAACATATATTTGTTTTTTAGTTTTTCATCTGAAAATTTTCATTTTTGGTGGTAAAATTTTCAATATTTTGAATATGTGTGTTTTCGAAATGTCCTAGCTAACCACCATTACGCAAACACGCCTATACAAATACATTGCCACCTTTATCGCCGAAAATATGAAAATTTTATGATGAAAAATTGTGATATTTTTCTTATTTCTGCTCAAAATATAGATTGTGGCACTCGTTAGAACCGCCTCGATGAGGCGGTTCTAACGAGTACCCACAACCTATATTTTAGAGCAGAAATAAGAAAAATAAGGTATACCTCCGGAAACCCCAGTTTTACTATATAAAAGAGGGGTTCAAGTGGGTTCAAAATTATAAAGGCGTGTTTTCGTGATGTAAAATCGAAATAGACCTGGCCAAAGTTTTGTTTGATGGATTATTCTTACCAACCTTAAGGATTAAAATTCAAATTTAAATCATTTTTGATCATCACGCCAACATGTCCATGTAGTAAACAACTATGAAATCCCCTTTATATAGGGAAAAATGGGATTTACAGGAGTATACTATAAGAATCTTATATGGGTGTGAGTGGTGGATGGAAAATCCGTCCCAAGGGTGACTGTCCGGCATCACGAGGCTTGCCAAGTGATGCCGGACAGTGATCTCGAGGGACGGATTTTTCTATCCGCCCCTCACACCCATATAGGATTCTTATTCTTGCATACCTCTCATTTCTTAGCGCGGATTTTAAAAGCAGCAGTCACTTCGAGTACCGACGTCCGCCATATTGTGATGACAGTACAAGAATGTTCAGGACGTCACGTAACGTGCTGTGACGTCACTCTTAACGACGGCACATACAAGGTCGTATTCAACCAGTGCATTTGTCAAACACGCGATTATATTCGATTTTGGGTCGGAACACCAGGGTCAGAACATAAATTTCTATCTCAGAGTAAAATCACGGATTTCCTTATCTGGTGTGCAAGAAATTGTTTTCTTTATTTATGCTCAAAAACATAAATTGTTGGCGCTCGATAGAACCGCCTCATTTAGGCGATTCTAACGAGCGACACAGCCATTGTTTGCAGATTTGAACATTTATTCAGCCGAACACAACAACCGCTACCTTTGGGAACAACTGGCCCCCGCCCATAGGGGCTTGCAGAAATATATGGGCTGCATGATGCTTCCACGCAGAGCTGAATCCGGCCCGCACATTAGTACTGGTAAACCTCTTAGAGGATCTAAGCCTGTCCAGGAACCGCGGTGCGAGGTGGACCGTCCATGCTAATAAACCCTATTGGTTTCATTGGGCGATAGGGCTTGAGATGTCATTTCATCTCAATGTCGGGTAAAAGTCCCACAAAATTGGAAGCAACGTCTCCAAAATGACCTTTACAGTGTTGACGGAGACGTTAATCTTCAAATCAACCAACCAACCTTTTGGAACAGTGACGATCCAGATTCGATGGCTTCTGAAGAAGACATTTGATCAGGATCTACACTGTTTGACATTCAGTTATGCAGAAAAAAAAAATCAGTTTTGGGGCCATAAAAGAATGCACATTTTTTCACGGCTGACATGACCAGTGATCAAATATTAGGTCGGTTTTAGCTCTGCGCAGAAGTAGCCCAGTTTTCAAGCCTCATTGGGCGGGTGCGGGGGTCGGGGTGCGCTAGAGCCGCAGTCTATGTTTGCTGCAGGAATATAAAAAGTGAAGTAAACTTTCGTAAGAAAAAATACCAGTGTTGGAGATAAGAAGGTAACGCCTACTTATTACCATATAATATACTCATGTGGCATTGTGCATTTTTTCATACCTCCAAAATGGTTACTTTTGTGATGAAAATCTGCAATACCTTTCTTATTTCTACTGTAAACATAGTTTGTACGTGGTCGTTAGAACCGCCTCATTATAGCAGTTCTAACGAGTGCCGACAACCTATGTCTTGAAGCAGAAATAAGAAAAATTATGTTATGTATACCCCTGTAAACCCCCGTTTCTTCTGTAGAAGGTTGGGCTTAGAGGGGTGCCCATTACACGGACTCGTTAATATATAGTGGTGACACGGGTGTGCCTAATGGATGACATTCATTACATGAAATCTGATGGACTGTAAATCCCTTTGTTGCAATACACAGCTCTCAACAACGATATATAGCAAAGTCAAACCGAGATTAATGTTTCCTCAGGGTGTTATAAGACAGTTCTGCTCTCCAACATAATTGCTTGCTGTTGTAATGATTCATTTAACACCAAAAAAGCCTATATAATATAGCATATGACTCTACCGGGCATACCGTAATGCGATCTAATGTGCAAAACGTTAAACCTGAAAACGAAAAAAATTGCTGATTTTTAGAAAGCGTGAACGATTACTCAAACAAAACGTGTAAAAATCCCAAATGCAAAATTCTTGAATCGAGGTCGCAGATGTTTTTCATTTAAGCTAAGTCGCGAAGGGAAAAACAAAAGCCCCGAATGGAAAAACAAAGACAAAATTATACAAATATTTGTTTCATCCGATCATCGCATTAACACGTCTATGAACAGAATATCTTTATTAACCCCACTTTATTGATAAAGTTGGGTTTAGAAGAGTATACATCACAAGCTCAACTGGAGCTAAGCTACTGCCGTGACCTATTGCAGTTGTCTTTCCGGCCGACCGTTCGGCGACGTCCGTTCGTCCGTCAACATTTTCAGATTTTCGACATCTCAATATAAAAAGAACCATAAGTCGGGTTGAGCTGATACATGCAGGTTCTTGAACGGAATAATTGCGGTAATATGGAAATTCAAATTGCTTAAATCGTTGTATAGCGATATTAAAATGGCCGCGATCATCACGAAAACACGCCTATATAATTTTGACCCCATTGAACCCCACTTTTATATAGTAAAGAGTGAACTTATTTTTCTTATTTCTGCTCTAAAATATAGATTGTGGGTACTCGTTAGAACCGCCTCGACGAGGCGGTTCTAACGAGTTCCCACAATCCATATTTTGAGCAGAAATAAGAAAAATATCACAATTTTTCATCTTTAAATTTTGTTGTTTTTTTTTTCCGGCGGTAAAGTTTACAATGTATTTGTATAGGCATGTTTTTGTTATGATGGCGGCCGTCTTGAAATTCTTCAAACGACACCCTCCCGAACTGTAAGTTGGAGCTGAGACTCAATGTGGGGCATCGGAGTATTGTTTGTTTGATTTGAGGTCTAATGTCCCCGTCAACACCGTATGGTCATTTTGGAGACGTTGCTTCCAATTTTGTGGGACTTTTACCCGACATTGAGATGAAATGACATCTCAAGCCCTGTCGCCCAATGCAACCAATGGGGTTTATAAGCATGGACGGTCCGACTCGCACCGCTTTGCCCGGAACAGGCTTAGACCCTCTAAGCGGTTTAGCAGTACTAGTGTGCGGTCGGTTTCAGCTCTGCGTGGAAGCATCATGCAGCCCATCTTTTTCTTCAAGCCCCGATGGGCGGGGGCCAGGGGCAAGATTCAGAACTACTAAAAGCATTGCGTACCGATATCAATTATGCCTTCTTTCTTGATAATCTTCAAACCCCATCTGCTCCATAGCGGTAAATCGGATCTTAGCGAAACTACTCGGTAGACACATGAGCGACATGGAGATTTAGAATTGCTGTATACAAGATGGCCACCATATTGACCATGCTGACACGATTAGTTGGAAAATCGATTAATCGATCGATAAATCCCCCCCCCCAAAAAAAAATGAGTATCATTACTGGTTTGCTTGTAATCGATTATTTGGTAAGTACAATTTACTACCCAAAGATGTGCCTAAAATAGCAGGATGTGTTGCAAACAGTGCAGATCCTGATGAGACGACGCATTCTGCGGCGTCTCATCTGGGTCTTAACTGTTTGCTCAAGCCTGTCTGTTCAGATACATACATATTGTAAAGCAAAATATATGGTAGGAGTCATGCTCTGTCAGAAAGCCATACAGGTAAATTATGATCTTCATTTAATCTTTTATTACAAATCGATTATCGATCACAATGACAGGACTTATAGTCGATTATCATTTCATATCCGATTAGCCAGACCGAGTGATAAGTCTTATTGAGCCGAAACTTGGCGGGAGATATTTAGGCGAGATGGCAATTCAAACTTCTTAGAATCCTTTTGCTCCGATATCCAAGATGTCCGCCACAGGGACCAACTGGAAAATCGTCAAACCACATCTGCTCCCAACGGTCGGTCTGATAACGTCGAAACTTACACGTTCTTGGAGGCACTGGGGTGGCATCTTGACATTATTCAAAAGGCATCTAAACCAGTCATTCTACACCAACATCTCTTCAATCATAACTCAAATTAACCCTTATCTTGCTGTTCACGACAACTTCTACCTTTGCAGACAGTGTAGATTTGATCAGATGGCTTCTAAAGAAGCCATCTGATCAGGATCTACACAGTTTGGCATTCAGTTTATGAATTTGTAGCAATAAAAACATCAAGTAATTTGATTGGTTGATAGACAGAAATGGGTGTGGCTTAAATGAATATTCAGCAAGATAAGGGTTAAACTGTTCAGAAACTTAACCAGAAGCATCAAAGCAATACGCATATTCAACGTTGCTGAGCTCATTCTGGTCTGATACATGTATCAAAGATGGCAACCATAGCGCAATGTAACATATGCTTAGCCTCATCTATGTCCACTTGGGTCTCAAAAGTTTCTTAAAGCTTGCTTAAAGAAATACTTTGAGTGCGTACTAGAACTACCTCGTTGAGGCGGTCTTATTGAGCACCAAAACAAAACAAATGTAATACATTACGTGAATTGAACACCCCCTAAACCTGATTTTATATAGAGAAAACTAGGGTTTACGGGGTACACATTTTTTTCGTATTTCTGCTCCAGGACATAGGATGTGGGTATTCGTTTGAACCGTCTCAATGAGGCGGTTCTAACGAGCACCTACAACCTATGTTTGCACTATAGATATGAAAAATATCACTTTTCATCAGAAAAGTGGCGTTTTTTGAAATGTAAAAATGAAATATGTCGCACGGGAGGGTAATCGTAATGTAATAATTGTTAAGGACTATGAAAACGTCTGATGGCACGTGGCCTAAAATTCATGGGTGTTTAGCATGTTGGCATATATCTAGAAAAACACCCAATAATGTTCCAAATTAAAAGAATAAATATAAAACATGCATATTAAAAAATGTATGTTTGTTGTTGGAAGAACAAAATAAACATTGACTTTGTAAGAAAATTACATTTCAAAATGGTCAATTTTTGAACGTATGTTTCTCTATTGTCCTTCATTAGAAACATACCATTTTTACACCAAAATATACTTTAGTGTATGTACTAGCAACGACGAGTCGTGATTTTTCCAAAAACTGGCATTATAACATTATATCCATGTCGACAGAACCCCAATCAACATGTAGAGGTCACTATACATTGTCATCCATGTACACAGTATGACGCACGGATTAAAGTTAGCACTGGGGTAAATAAGCGTAGCGATAATAAAAATTCTGTCAAATCGTTATTATGGTTTTTGGACAAACAAACAATTTTCCCTTCTTGTATCTATTTAATGCATAATGATATTTAGCAGCTTAACGGAAGAATAAAGGAAATCATGATCTAGGCATATAAATATTTAGAATAAAATCCGTTGTGATGGATATTTTTACCCACGATTAGCATGTTTATACCCCTGTTTTACCTGGAGAATTTACCAACCATGTATACAGTAATGGCTGTCAAAATGACCGTTCGGTGGGTGTTTAAAAGAATGGATATAATGTTATTGTGGAAGATTTTGGAAAAATTACTTCTCGTCCTTGCTAGGACATGGGATATACTTTAGGTTAATGTAAAAACGGAATGTTTCCGAGGAAGGACAATGGAGAAACCGATGTTAAAAAATTGACCATTTTGAAAGGTAATTTTCTAATAAAGTAATTTATTTTTTCTTCTAAAAACAAAAATACACTTTTCAATAAGCATATTTTATGATTATTCATATAATTCAGAACATTATGGGTTGCTTTGCTAGAAACTTGTCGACATTCTGAACAACCGTAAATTTTAGCTCACGTGTCAAGTTGACATTTGTATATACCTTAAGGTATATGCAAATGTCAACCAGACACGTGAGCTAAAATTTACGGTTGTTTATAATGTCGACAAGTTTCTAGAAAAGCAACTCATAATGTTCCAAATTATATGAATAATCATAAAATATGCTTATTAAAAAGTGTATTTCTGTTTTTAGAAGAAAAAATAATAAATTACTTTATCAGAAAATTACCTTTCAAAATGGTCAATTTTTGAACATCGGTTTCTCAATTGTCCTTCCTCGGAAACATTCAGTTTTTACATTAACCTAACGTATATGCCATGTCCTAGCAAGGACGAGAAGTAGTTTTTCCAAAAACTTCCACAATAACAATATATCAATTCTTTTAAACACCCATCGAACGGTCATTTTGACAGCCATTACTGTATACATGGTTGGTAAATTCTCCAGGTAAAACAGGGGTATAAACATGCTAATCGTGGGTAAAAATATCCTGCACAACGGATTTTATTCTAAATATTTTTATGCCCAGATCATGATTTCCTTTATTCTTCCGTTAAGTTGGTAAATAGTATTATGCATTAAATAAATACAAGAGGGGAAAATTGTTTGATTTGTCCAAAAGCCATAATAACGATTTGACAGAATTTTTATTATCGCTACGCTTATTTACCCCAGTGCTAAATTTAATCCGTGCGTCATACTGTGTACATGGATGACAATGTATAGTGAACTCTACATGTTGATAGGGGTTCTATCGGCATGGATATAATGTTATAATGCCAGTTTTTGGAAAAATCACGTCTCGTCGTTGCTAGTACACACACTAAAGTATATTTTGGTGTAAAAATGGTATGTTTCTAATGAAGGACGATGGAGAAACATACGTTCAAAAATGGACCATTTTTAAATGTAATTTTCTTACAAAGTGAATATTTATTTTTTTCTTCCAACAACAAAAATACATTTTTTAATATGCATGTTTTATATTTATTCTTTTAATTTGGAACATCATTGGTTGTTTTTCTAGAAAAATGTCAACATGCTAAACACCCATGAATTTTATCCCACGTGCCAGGAAGACATTTTCATAGTCCTTAAGCCCCTTTTTCTCTATATAAAGAAATGTCTACAATTAGGCTAGTTATGGGTATTGTTTGTTGAAATCATGACGAACAATTAGTAAACTCCACATCATGTACACAGGCCCATGAATAAAGATCCCTGTAAACCCTACTGTATATAGAGAAAAGTGGCGTATACAGGGATGTACAATATTTTCCCTGTCTGTGCTCAAAACATATATTGTGGGTACATGTACTTGTAATAACCGCATCATCCAGGCGTTATGTTAAACAAACAGCCACAATCTATGTTTGGACTAGAAAAAAAAAGAGAAAAGAAACAAAAGTCTTATAGTTTTTACGAAAGACGCCATTTTAGTGCACGGATGCGTTTCTGATTACAGAAAGGTATACGTAGAGAGTACGGCCCCCGCTCATCGGAGCAAAAGAAAAAGAAAAACCGGAAAAAGAATAAAAATGTTTCCATTTCCACACATGTATAGGATGGTTTTTGTTTGTTTGTTTGATTTGAGGTTTAACGTCCCCGTCAACACTGTAAAGGTCTTTTTGGAGACGTTGCTTCCAATTTTGTGGGACTTTAACCCGACATTGAGATGAAATGACTTCTCAAGCCCTGTCGCCTAATGAAACCAATAGGGCGTATTAGCATGGACGGTCCGCCTCGCAACGCGGTTCCTGGACAGGCTTAGAGGTATAGGATGGTACTTTATTATGACTGGATGTAGGATTGCACCTGGAACATGGTAAAATTTATTCTGAGACAAAACTGCCACAATGCTGCATAAGGGAGACATCATTTCTACTTGTCATTTTGAGATAATCAGCCTCGTGTATTCTGACGCATTCATATGCTTTCCAACAGGAAAGAACAATCAGTATTAAAGTCAATAATGTTCTGGAAAAGGCACAGTTAAAGGTTACAAACCGCCCACCAATGCCACCAAGAGAAGGAAATGACACAAACACCTGTGGGAAGCTATTTCCACCTTCAAGTGGTAAGACGACATAAACTTCCAGTAACATCACGACAACATACCTTACAAATCCGCACCCCACCGTTGAACCCCGCTTTTATATATATATAAAAAAATTGGATTAACAGGGGTATACCATATTTTTCTTATTTCTGCTCTAAAATATAGATTGTGGGTACTCGTTAGAACCGCCTCGATGAGGCGGTTCTAACGAGTACCCACAATCTATATTTTAGAGCAGAAATAAGAAAAATATCACAATTTTTAAGCTTAAAATTTCGATTTTTAGGTGGTAAAATATACAATGCATTTGTATAGGCGTGTTTTCGTAATGTTGTCGGTAGTCGTTAGAACCGCCTTAACGAGTGCCCTCAATCTATAGTTTGAGCAGAAATACGAAAAAAAAAAAATAAACAAAAATAAACAAAAATAATTAAACAAAAATAAAAAAAAATAAAAATAAACAATATCACGATTTTTCATCTTAGAATTTCCGTTGTTGCTGCGGTAAAATTTACAATGTACAGTAACATTCCGCTATTAAAAACACATTTTTTTTTTTCGTTTGGTTTTACGGCCCTTTCAAGATTATTTCACTCATATCGAGCCGATCGTTTATCAGAGGTAGGCGAAAACCGGAGAACCCGGAGAAAAACCACCAGACCTTACATTGCAGGACTTGGCGTCTCACATATGACCCGAGCGAGGCTCGAACCCACAGCGGTGAAAGACCTAACGATCAAGAGTCAGCGCTCTTAACCACAAGGCCACGGAGGCCCGTTTAAAACCACCTAAAATTTAGACTATTTCTGCTGTACAAAGCTTATTTAGCAGTCTGTAGTTATTCTTGCTTTGTGTTTTCTGCATACCATGTCCTGTGGTCAAAGACCACCTTTGGTACTGTTCAAAAGTGGTCTTAAAGACCACTTTTGAACAGTTCCAAAGGTGGTCATGATATAGGAATTTCACTGTTTTTTGAATTGGCGTTTTCGGAATGTAATCAAAACGCTGATAGCTAAGGCTGGCACGATTAATCGGATAATCGATTATTCAATCGATATATTTCACAAAAAAATGATTATCATTTCTGATTTGCTTGCAATCGATTATTTGATAAGTACAATTTACTACCCAAAGTTGTGCCTAAAATAGCCGTATGAGTGGCAAACAGTGCAGATCTTGATGAGACGCCACGTTCCGCGGCGTCTCATCTGGGTCTACACTGTTAGCTCAGGCCTGTCTGTTCAAATACATAGGGCAAAGTACAGCATATGGTAGGAGTCATCCTCAGACAGAAAGCCAGACAGGTAAAAGTATGACCCAATCTTCAGTGATTATTAATCGATTATCGATCGCAGTGAAATGAATGATAATCGATTATCTTATCAGCTCCGATTAGCCAGCCCTGCTGACAGCACTGGTGGGTCGATTGTCTCTGAGTGTAAGCTGAACTGGGATATAGTCTATTCCGTTTAACACTTCAATTCATGTACTGTAAGCAAACCGTGAGGACACTGATCAGACGCCGCGTTCTGCGGCGTCTGATCTGTGCCTTCACTGTTTGCCAAACCCAACACAAGATTCCAGTCCAGATTCTATAGTCAAATTCCTTTTACGCAACACTATGACATCGCAGCGATAAGAATAGCGTGGTTATTTTCTGTAGATAACCGTTACCTGGTTTTCCTACAAACCAGTGATAGTCACGTGGACGTCAGCACTGAAGAGTTTCTGTGCCTAGTAACTCTGGATCGATCGACAAACAATCGAGCCGACAAGACACGAAATACGTGTAAAGTGAAGGCAATGATCAGGAATCGATATACATCAAACCCACAGCTCCCAGCAGTGACACCAAAGGGAAAGAAACACAATCATGAAATAACTAGACCCTAATGGAAAGTAGCAGTAAAACAAAGATCAGGAATCGATACAATTAACTTACTCCACCCATCAAAGACACAAAAGGGAAAGAAACACAAACATTTAGCGACCAGACCATAATGGAAACCTAAACAAAGGAAGGCCATAAGGACAGTTACTTTCCCACAAAATGGCCATATGGCCATCCAAAATAAAAAGACACAAGTGATACACACAGTAAGTAACAAACAACAACACAAACAAATCGCCACAGAAGAATCGCCTTGGAACGGTCAGTGGAAAGACTCCCACGGGGGGGGGGGGGGGGGGGGGGGCTTAAATCGATTTTACGTGGCCACAATCCTCGCCCTTACTTCCGTCGCGATTAAGACAAATAATTTGTTCAGTCCGCATGAAGGCCTCCTAACTCATCAGTGCAACATCTCCGAGAACACAAAACTCAAACAACCACAGAGATGAAACAATGGCGAGGACTCGACAGCAAGAAACCACTGAAATGCTGGAGCAAAAGAAAACCAACAATTAGACTCCGATTGGCCCGACCAGAGACAGAGTTGCAATTGGAAAGCCAGGTAACTAAATGTCAAAGCTCAGCCAAAAGGAACTATATGATAACGGCCAGAACCAGCTCATATTTCTGTCATTAGACATGCAGCATGGGCTTCAGTCATGTTAGTCGGGTTAATGACTAAATCTTCGTCTCGTCTCGGGTTCTTACATGTCCCCTAACCATAAAGGGATGTGATTTACGCAGAGAACTCCTTCTCATGCAATGAAACGTCCACAGACAAGATGTTCTTGCCCAAAATATAAGGAAATCCAAAATTTTACCTTGGGACAGAGTTCTGTTCTGACCCTGGTGTTCTACCAAAATCGAATATTCTCGCGTGTTTCATAAATGCACTGGTTGAATACGACCTTATATGCGCCGTCGTTAAGGTTGACGTCACAGTACGTTACGTGACGTCACTAAACATTCGTTTAGTGTCATCACAATATGGCGGAGGTCGGTGACCGAAGTGACTGCAGCATTAAAAATCCGCGCTAAGAAAAGGAAGGTATGCAGGAAACAGAATCCTATATGGGTGTGAGGGGTGGATAGATAAATCCGTCCCTCGGGATCAGGCAAGCCTCGTGATGCTGGACAGTGACCCTCGTGACGGATTTTTCAATCCACCCCTCACACCCATATAAGATTCTTATATTATTCAAACATTGACGAAATAAAAATGATGTTCATAACTCCTTAATAACAAACGCTCAACACGTGCACAAGTCCATGAAACGAAACACCATTTTACAGAGAATATAGGGGTTCGCAAGGGTATGCAATATAGCGACCAAACGTTATCGTTCGTCAGGCCCCTCGAAGGTGTTGTAAATCCCGGCCCATTTCGAAAACATGCCTATACAAACACACTGTAAATTGTACCGCCGAAAAACGAAATATTTTAAGATGAATATTGTGATATATTTCTTATTTCTGCTCAAAACCACTTTCGAACAGTCCCAAAGGTGGTCTCTGACCAGAGCACCACTGTATGTAGAAAGTAACTGCAAACTACTAAATAAGCTTTTTAAAGAAGAATTAGTTTTAATTTTAGGTGGTCTTATTAGCGAAATTTCACTGTAACTCATGTGACAGAGCTGCACTATGTGTTTGCGGCACCTGAATACTTTTAATGTTTTGTTTGTTTGTTTGATTTGAGGTTAACGCCCCGTCAACACACTGTAACGGTCATTTTGGAGACGTTGCTTCCAATTTTGTGGACTTTTACCGACATTGAGATGAAATGACATCTCAAGTCCTGTCGCCCAATGAAACCAAAAGGGTTTATTAGCATGGACGGTCCGCCTCGCACCGCGGTTCCTGGACAGGCTTCGATCCTCTAAGCGGTTTACCAGTACTAGTGTGCGGGCCGGATTCAACTCTGCGTGGAAGCATTCATGCAGCCCATGCATCAGCGGGGGCCGAATACTTTTAATGTAGAATCTAGTTATGAAATCCTCGCATGTTAACGAGTTACGGAAGTAAGGGCGAGGATTGTGGTCGCGTAAAATCGATTTAAGCCCACAGTGGAATTCGTTTCCGCTGACCGTTCCAGGGCGTTCTTCTGCCGCGGTTTATTTTTGTTATGGTTTGTCTTTGGGTGTTTGTGTCGCTTGTGTTATTTTATTTTGGATAGCCTGTTAGCCATTTTGTGGGAAAGTAACTGTCCTTTTGGCTTTCCGCCGTTGGTGTTTCCATTAGGGTCAGTTGTTTCATGTCTGTGTGTCTTCCCCTTTGGTGTCTCTGATGGGAGCTGTGGGTTGATTGTATCGGTTCCTGGTCATTGCCTCCACTTGTATTTTATCTCCCCTATTTAAGCATTTTAGTGCAAATATTGCATGAGACTATGCATTAATTGAGAAGTTAATATGTTCTGTAGAAAGCGTCTTTGAGGGCAGGATATGATGTCAAACATAACTATATAGAAGATAATGAAACAATTGGCCTTTTCCTCGTTAGAAGACGTGATATCCTATCATTTAGATAAAAAGATGCAATCCTGAAAACGGTAAAGGCGCCTTAAAGTCTGACAGCCAGTGAACTTAATGACCCAAGTATTGTCTAGGGTACAGCATATTACCATATCTTGAACAACTCCGCGAAATGAACACCTCCCTAAGCCCCATGCACTTTATATAGAGAAAACTGGGGTTTACGGGGGTAAACATTATTCTTCTTATTTCTGCACCAAGACATAGGCTGTGGGAACCCGTTAGAACCGCCTCAATGAGGCGGTTCTAACGAGCACCCACAACCTATGTTTGCAGTAAATATAAGTAAAATATCACAGATTTTAATCAGAAAAGTAGCCATTTTGGGGATGTGAAAAAAAGCATTATGTCGCACGGGAGTGTTATCGTAATGCAATCAAAGCGCGGACAGCACTGTTGGGTCGATTGTTTCTGAGTGAAGGCTGAAAAAAATGATCCTGAACGTTGAAAGATTGTTAACATTTCGTTTAAACCTGCAAGCAGCCAGTGTAGACCCCGATCAGATGCCAGGATATTCGTTCCTGATAACCCTTTAAGCAAATAGTGTAGACTCTGATCAGACGCACTTAAATTCGTGCACACTAAGCCGACGCCTCCGCCCATTGGGGCTTGAAGGAATAGATGGGCTGTATGATGCATCCACGCAGAGCTGAAACCGACCCGCGCACGAGTACTGGTAAACCGCGTAGAGAATCTAAGCCTGCCCAGGCAATGCGGTGCGAGTCGGCCCGTCCATGCTTATCAACCCTATTGGTTTCATTCGGCGGCAGGGCTTGAGATGTCATTTCATCTCAATGTCGGGTAAAAGTCCCACAAAATTGGAAGCAATGTCTCCAAAATGACCTTTACAGTGTTGACGGGGACGTTAAACTCCAAATCAAACAAACAAACACTAAGACGACATTATAGACCCGGATCGGACGCAGCAGTCTGTGGCATCTTATCTTGGTCTACACTTTATGCCAAACCCGACACATGTTTTCCCTTCAGATTCTATAGATAATCCTTTTACGCAACGTGACACGTTGACAACACAGCGGCTATTTTCTGTAAATAACCGTTCTCCTGGACTTCTTACAAATCCTTGACAGTCACGTGGACTTAAGCGGTGAAAACTAAAAACGCTTTAAACTTTGAGTCAATTGACAAACAGTCCACCTAAAAAGAGAGTTGATCTGTCTATATGCTTCACAACCAGGTGAGTTGAGAGAGTTTTTCTCTGCCACTGTCCACACCAGGCTCTTTGAACAGTTACTTTGACGTTACTTCCCCGGCGGACACATGTCATCTAAACAATGTCCCAACAACGCCGTTGCAACGTCATGAGATTACATCGACGTTGATACGACGTCGCATTCTCATTGTGTGCCCACTGAGTTTTAATGTTTATACAGCAGAGTAATATTTAGGACAGGATGCTACGGTCATGGTTAGCTTAAGGGGAATCGTAACACCTTCAGGGGAGGCATCTCCTGTAAAAGTATGTTTGTCTCCCATTTCAATAGGAGTCAACTCTTAAAGAAAAGAATTTGCTCCTGAGGAGCAAATTCTTTCCTTTAAGAGTAGGCCCCTTTTCAATGGGGACAGGGCTTATAGAAAAGCTGACAGGAAGTCCCGAAAGTTGGCTCCCTTTGAAAAATGGCGGAAAATCATGCAAGGTGTTCCCATTCCCCTTAACAAACTTGTAAGCGGCGAAATGTTTAACATTCTTTCCCATGCAAACTATCAGGTATTTTTGCTGAAAAGAAAATGATGAGTAGTATACTTAATTTGAAGGGATTGCAGTAGTCTATCTCCGTAAAAAATCACACCAAAAATAGAAGTAAAGGCAATGATCAGGAATTGATACAATCAACCCACAGCTCCCATCAGAGACACCAAAGGGAAAGCAACACAAACATGAAAAAACTAGACCCTGATGGAAACATCAATAGCGGAAAGCCGAAAAGGATGGTTACTTTCCCACCAAATGGCCAAGTGGCTATCCAAAACAAAACAAAACAAAACAAAACAAAAATCAACACATCATAACAAAATAAACCGAGACAGAAGAACCGCCTAAGTACAGTCAGTGAAACAAATTCTACTAGGGGGCTTAAATCGATTTTACGTGGCCGCACTCCTCGCCCTAACTTCTGTCGCGATTTAGACAAATAATTTGTGTAGTCCGCATGAAGACTTTCAAAACTCATCAGTGCAACATCTCCGTGAGCACAAAAATCAAACAACAACGGAGAGGACTCGAGAAATCAGTGAAATGCTGGAGCAAAGGAAAACCAACGGTTAGACTCCAATGGGGAGTGAGTGAGTGAGTGTTTGAGTTTTACAGCTAAGTTAATACGGAGAGGGGACCTCGGTTTAAAGACTCATCCGAAAGTCTGCAGAAGCCCGGGATCGATCCTGCGACCCCTGGTTTACAAGGCGAGTAGCTTAACCACTGCACCACGGAGGCTTCTAGACGACGATGGGCCCAACAAACCTTACATAGTGGATCTAACATGAGTGCTCCTGTATTGTATTGAATTTATTAAACGAGATGAGGAAAAGAGATAATATGCGAGGGTTTGTCGAGTATTTTATCCCTTTCCTCAACGAGTTTAATAGCAAACACACGAAGTGTTTGCTTTACTGTAGAGAGGCTGGAACAACATACTTAGGCACCCAAATCTCGCCTGGAATCTCGTTCAATTTCTCGCGATAATCCGCCATCTTTACAGAGTTCATGAGAATTATATTCACATCCAAAAATTGCTTCTCAAAACCAAAAGGAGTCAAGTCCCATTGCAACAGAAACACAAAAAGCGTCGAAATAATTTTAAAAAGCTCTTTTCGAAGACCGTTCCATCAACGCTGAAGTTTGATCGCCGGAAAGTTTCGAACCGACGTCACGAGTTTAAATGAACTGAAACGTACCGCACTGAGCCGAAAAGTTTAGCCGGTAAAACCCAGTAACGCGCTTGGACCAACGAGTTACCGGAGCATTTACCGAAGCATTTACCGGAGCTTCTCGGTAGAGTGGAAAGCGCTTCTCGTCTGGTCAAGAAATTAAAACTTTTCACAAACTGTTACTCAGGAGTAATAAAATAAAGCCCTGGGGATATTAAGAGACACAATGAGCTATCTGGCTACCTGTTGGATGTCTACCTTCCCAAGATTTAGAAAGTGATGATGAGCCCCCAAATCCCATAGCAATTCGCTAGTGCTTCAGGATACTTCAAAGTGGCCATGCTGCAAACTAACCTGGAGTCACATATCTAATATTCTTTCCATGAAGTGCACACAGGACCAACACTGGAGCATTGTCATACTAAGACTATGTGCAAGGCGGAGTTGAATCTCGAACAATTGTTTTTAGTTTATCAACGCGTAAACCCTGGTGGATCATTTTGTGTCATCTCCCAGAGAAAGGGACAAAAAGAGATAGAAGAAGAAGTAGAGGATAAGAGAGGAGGGACAGGAGAGAAAGGGAGAAAATGAATAAAAGTGCAGAAACAGAAGAAATAACAACGCCCCACCCCCACAAGCCTCTACCCCTACCTGTGGTAAGGACTGCAGCCCTTGCCTGTAAGTCAATATCATTTGGAATCCCCAGTGATGCAAGATACATGTCACCTTTGTCTCACAACAGAACAAATTAAAACTTTGAAAAACAGTTTTACGTAGTTTAGGAAACACTTGCACGATCACTCTTGAAGCCCTCGAGGATCCCTGATGTGACAGTACTCATTGGAAGTTGGTCCTGAAGTCTGATTCCCGTGGCGATGAAGGTGGGAGGAGGCTGACAGAAGAAGTCATACCATATACCCAGGGAGTATCCTCTACTGTTCGCTGCTAGCGGGTCGGAAAAACTGCAACCATGAATGTCCACTTGGTCCAGAGATAGATCATGCTGTCAATGCTGGTAAGTTTGCCGACCAAGATGTTGCATCACTCGGGAAGTACTGCTGGTTGTGTGGCTGTCACCTCTGACAAACCGAGCTGCTCGCCGTTGCACCTTCTGGATACAATATGTGGGTCTAATACTGAGGATAAGTATGATCATGGTCTCTACCATCATGTTTCACATTTGCAGACCAGCTGGTTATCTTCCTTCCAAAGTTACCGTTATATGAAAGTAGGGTTCCCATGACATGTTTCTGAAATAAAGAATGCTCAGGTACTTTCAAGTCTTTAAGATTGACAGGCCATGGCCATGTATCTTGAACATGTAAGTTGCTCCAAATCTCCAACCAGGTTTCTCCGTCATGTTACCCTGACTGGCACACATTTGGTTGGGTTGACTTTTGCCAATCTGTATTCCATTATGAGCAGTGCCGTAGTCTGTCAGGATCCCTCTGAAGTGCTGCAGTATCAGTTATTTTTGATAGCTTGTGATATTAAAGGCTGTCATTACCAGAGGCGGGCTCCAGAGGTGACTTTCTGTGACAGGTCATTTATGCATGGGCAGAACAACAATGGTCCGAGCATGTCACCATGAGGAACATTGGATACAGCTGGGACAATCGTGGAAAACTTGCCTTTGACCAGGTCTGGTGAGCCCCTTTTGGTCAGGAAGCTCTGGATCCACTGTAAAGGATATTTGGTCGTGTCTGAGCTTGACAGTGCTCAAGCCATTTATGTGGAACTTTGTCTAACACCTTGCTAAAGTCAAAAGCGATGGTGTCTATCTGTTGGCTTTCATCTGTTTCTGCTGCAAGGTCTTAGAATTTGGGCAGAGTCAGCTGGCTTTCTCACGACTGCCTCTTCTTTCCTTTCGAAATCTGACAAACAAGATGCAAATGGCCTCAGTAAGGGAATGCATAGAAAATATTGCCAAACCAGTGCAAATACCATAGCAAAACGGTGTCAATGACTCCCCTTATTTTGCTTGATATTAGATATAAGAAATCTAAAGTAAGCCCACATGAATACTATCTGTACCTGTATACAGGCGGTTTACCAAGAACTTTTTTGCATGACTATCTATGTATCTATCTACTATTATTGCGATAGACCACATTCCACCATTACTCACAGGTGTACATACACTCGGGATTTGCAGGACAAACGCCTTCACTATAAACATGATATTGCTGTAAGGAAAGGGGATGATTCTCCTTGCACAGGGGATCCACAGTTAATGTCCCGATTGGAAGTACAGGGCACTTTGTGGCATTTTTTCCTACAAATGATGCCAATGGAACATGTTCGAATACCAACTTTTAATGTCGCTGCTGGGGGAGGTCGAACCGGGGGCTCTACCAACTGAGTTAATGGCCAAATTTGACCGACTCAGTATAAGATAGATAGATAGATAGATAGATAGATAGATAGATAGATAGATAGATAGATAGATAGATAGATAGATAGATAGATCTTATCTATCTGCTTGATATTAGATATAAGAAATCTAAAGTATGCCCACATGAATAGGGCAGGACAAACAGCATAAATGTTATACGACAGGTTGCATGCATGCAACCTGTCGTATAACATTTATGTTGTCATTAGTAAATGTGACACCGTGAAGGACGTCGTACATGTAACTTTACGGCGCGTATCTAACTAATTTGCATATTTAGCCTGGAAACCCATAACTCCGTTCACCTAAGGTTGGGCAATCCTGCTTTCAATTATTTGTTGCAAGAATAATTTTCTGCTGGTATTATTTAAACATTTGACTAAATGCCTATGAGAATCTCAATATTTAAGAAAATAAACATCACTTCTGTTTATTCTACAGCCATCTAGAAATGCAGGGCGTGTTTTGGGCATGTTCTCATAACTCCGTTCACCCCAAATTTATTTGATTATCATAAGTAATCAGATTAATTCTATGAATATTATACATGATGAGTATTGTATTTAGACTGTGTACCATTCTAATTTGTTGATACTTTTTATTTTCAGTCACATGCTTGTCACTGGTTAGAGATTATTTTGGGGTACGCCTAAAAGATAAAGCATTTTGTAATAAATTTCGATTTCTGTGAATTAATTTGTAAATCAAAACTGATTTTCTTCAAAACAGGTTGCAATGTTAGTTATTAACTACAAATTCTGATGTGACAAAACTGTGAAAATGATTCCTTTTCATATTTATTAAAAACGAGGGTGAACGGTGTTATGAGACTGAACGGAGATATGAGAAAAGGGGATAATTAACTAGTGGATTATCGATTTCGAGCCGGCGCATGACAAAACCTACAATAAGATACATGCTTTTGTCGAAGACTCAGTTCAGCCGGCCCGTCAGGCCAGCCTGGTCTTTTGTTGCCTATGAACATTCCAAAGGCTATAGAAGGCTCA